>BTHU01000002.1:153873653-154108653 GCA_036184795.1 Tokudaia tokunoshimensis
CCTTATCACAAAACAAGTCAAAACTTTTATTCTGCCTTTATTGTGCTGGAGATTAGAATCCAGGTCCTCAGATAGGCTAGGCAAGCAGGCCACCACTATACCTAATGTCTCTCCGTTAGTTACCACAACTATGAGAACAAACGTGTAAAAAAAAATCTCCTTACATGAATTATTATTAAATAAGTAATATAGAAATTAAGTTATGCACTGTATATTGTGTACTTTGTACTAATCTTATGTAAATACAATCATCTATGTAAAGTCTGTAGGCAGTAATGTCTTCTCATTATATGCAGTTTGCAAATTAATTTATTCTAGCTCACCTACTGGGGTGACAGAGAAAATCCAGTGTTAGCTGTCACAGAACAAAGAAGCCTGAAGCTCACCAAGCTTTCTCTTCAATCATGAATTAATATATGAATGTTCCTGTTATACCCTGTGTTTTTCAGAAAAAAATTTGTCGTTGGTTGAAAGAAGGAGGCTGGATGAAGCCATTTCTCCATCCCCACACTTTGCTCTGATGCCAGGGTTGTGAAGAATGTTTGAGGTTGACAGGAAGTTCTCTTTCAGGTAATCTAGTGTTTACCCAGTGAGGACCCAGGCAATAGCTGTAACTTGAACAGGGGAATTTTCACTTAGAATGTTGTTTATAAGGAAATTGTTCCCTGAAAGGCTGAAAGAAAACACTGAGTTACTGCGTCAGGACAACTGCAGCTTGTGCTGAGATTCTATACTCTGGTGTGGGCATGTGTGGTGATCTGGATAGGAATGGCCCTCATAAGGCTCATGTATTTGAACTTTCAGTCATCAGGAGTGACACTTTTTGAGAAGGATTAGAGGGATTAGGACTGTGGCCTTGTTGGAGGAGGTGTGGCTTTGTTGGAGGAGGTATGGCCTTGTTGTAGGAGGTGTGGCCTTGTTGGAGGAGGTGTGGCTTTGTTGGAGGAGGTGGGGCCTTCTTGGAAGAGGAGTGACCTTATTGGAGGAAGTGTGGCTTTGTTGGAGGAGGTGTGGCCTTGTTGGAGGAGGTGTGGCCTTGTTGGAGGAGAGGAAGTGCTAAGCTTTAAGGTTTCAAAAGCCCACACCAAATCCAAACCTGTGGATCAGAATGTAGCTCTCAGCCACTCCGCCAGTGCCATGCTCCCACCATGCTCCCCACCATGATGAATTAAGCCTCTGAGACTGTAAGCAAGCCCCTAGTTCAATGCTTTCTTTTATTACAGTTGCCTGGATCATGATGTATTTTCAACAGACTAAGAATGTTAGTTAGGACACTGTGTCAAGGGTTAGCTGGAACTTTTCCTCTCCTACTCTGTGTGAGTCCTGGGATTAAACTGAGGCCCTGAGGTTTGAGCAGCAAGCTCTTTTACCCTCAGAGCAATCTCACCAGGCCTATTGTTATTAACTGGCTTCCTAAAGGGAGGCTTCTGGGTAACAAATTACTGCTCCTTCTGGCAGGTACCCTGGGATTCTCCAACACTGTCTATTGGTAAAGCTAATACGAACGTCTGGGAGCACACAAGAGCTGCTCAAAACTGGGCAAATACATACATGGGGTACCTGGTTCTTAGATCAAACACATTTATGTATGTATGTATGTATGTATGTATGTGTGTATTTGTGTGTGTGCATGTGTGCACATCTGCTGTGTGTGTGTGTGTGTGTGTGTGCTTATGCAGGCCATGGCACATGTGTGATGGTCAGAGAACAACATTTCTGGGTTTTTTTCTCCTACTCTATGTGGATCTTGAGGCTTAAATTCAGGCCCTCAGGTTTGAGGAGCAAGCTCTTTTACCCTTGGAACAACCTTTCCACGTCAATTATTATTCACTGGCATACCTGTAGGCAAAAACTATTTCTGTGTTTTATCTCTGGATTCATAAGGATGGGACTTTATACCAGTCTTTTGCTTACTATCTGGTTCTAATTCTGTTGTTTGGCTTTAAACACTACCATTCATGACTAGTCAGTCAGCCCCGTCATGACTCCATGTCAGAATTACCTAGTGAAGTTTCACAAAATACTGAATATGTAGCTTTTGTTCTTTCAAAATCTCAAGTAACTCTAGCATGCAGCCATAATTAATATGACTGACACTAGAGAACACCAAGAAATAAGGCTGCCAATATATGTGTGTGTGTGTGTGTGTGTGTGTGTGTGTGAGTGTGTGTGTGTAAAGGCCACAACAATAGGACCCTATCCAGTAAAGGTCTGGGGCAACACAACTCTGCTGGTTGGGCGACCTTATCCTTTAGACCACCAGTCATCTAAGCACATCTTGATTTTCATCTATGTAAATAGGAGAAGGTAAATATGATTTTCCTCAGCATTATTACAAGTTACCAATGAGAGGACACGAGGAATATTTAAAACAATACTGATGATTATTAAGTAGTCAATAGATGATATTTCGTGGTAACAAATGGTTACTTTCACTGGCAAAGATCATTTCTGCATGTCTTTCTCAGACTTGCTAACCAGTGTGACTCTTGAACAAAGGCAATGCTAGGGTGCATGAGGGGAACAAGATTATCCAAGAGTTACTGCCAATTAGAGGTAATTAATTGTGGAACACCAGAACAGGGCAAGCAAATGCCAAGGCATCGCTAGACAGAATGGTGTCATGTTTGCCCAGTAACTCCATACACAGTGTGATTGACCCTTTGCAACCTACCTCTGAGGCATTGGCTTAGTGGTAAAGAGTTAAGTGGCCCTGTGGGACCAGCCTCATTGTTTTGAACTGGTGTTTTATCCAAAGACTGGGCAATTTTGAGTAAGTAGGTGATGTTTCAAACCTCAGTTATCCTGGTTTGTTAAGAGAGAATTCCTCGAGTAATAAATAAAAATGCTTAGAATACAGTGTTTAGCTATTAAATGACAGTATCCTCCACATTCAACTTGAAGGAAAGGATGTTGTCTTTTCTGATTTCAAAGACTCTTTTTAGACAGGACAGAGTTACAGCACTGTCTGCCCAGGGATTAGGGAGGGACCTGTTCAAATGTTGTCTAATCTCAACACAGATGGAAACATTGTAATATTGAGAGCTTTGATGGGCAGGTTTGGTTGAGTGGTGTAGGCAGCTGGGTTCAGTGTTGGTCACTGGTGGGATGGGGGACCTCAGAATATAGACTGAGGAGAGAAAGAGGAGCAAAACCAGGAGGTGATTTGCTCTGAAACATAAATAAAGATGATCTGGTGGAAACACACCTTTTGCGAATGTGTGGTGGGGCAGGAGGATGTGTGTGCTCTTCTCAGGACAGGGAAGACTCAACCACCGTCCCAAGTGAGAGGTCATGGCAAACTTTAGGGGCTGCAATAAACTGGAGAACAAATACCATCTGAAATACTCAGCTTTAAAGCTCAAAAAAAAAAGTTGCCAAAATGTGTCCCTTTACTATGATGCGGACAACTGAAGGAAACCGAATGTCCTCTGGATTTAAATATTACTGCCTGGAGTCGGAAACAGGATCACAGCATTCAAGAAGCTTAAAAAGCTACAAGATTCACAAGCCCTATGTCCGTGGTTGTACAGACTGCAAACAATTGTTTTGAAGAAGAGATGTTCTACTGGAGCCCTAAGAACACAGTTTGGTGGGTTGTTACCGGGGAGATTGGGGGGGGGGTTCCCGCGATGACTGCCTTTGAGTCAGAGCTCCTGCAGGCAATCATTTGTCCATATGGCTAAGTAACTCCAATAAAGTGCTCAGGTCACCGAGCTAGACTCCCGTGGAATGGGCTCTTCAGTTTGTTCCCTATCTGGATGGAGTATACTTCGGTCACTTTTCCCTGGGAAAATTCATAAAACATCGGAGAGCCAAAATCCATGATTGCTCGTGCTGAGAAAGTCCCCTGTGATGCCGGACTAGTTTAGACCGTTCAGATAATGGACTGTGTTTTGCTTGGGATTTGCCTGGAAGAGAGGAAAGCACTAATTTCCATAGAAGAAAAGGTAGATGATAGCATCGCAGACAGAGATTTCCAAACAGGGAGCACAAAGGATCAAGACTCAGTAATGGAGTAGGTGGGACATAAAGCAGGTATGGTGGCAGCCTCCTATCATCTTAGTCCTCAGGATGCTGTGACAGCAACATCGTGATTTACAGGCCTGCCCGAGCTGAACGGTGAAACTGTCAACAAAACAAAACAAACAAACATACAAGAAAACAAAACAAGTACAAAAACAAAACCCAACCAATAACAAAAACAGCTCTGTGGTAGTCGCAGTGTACTAACACCTTTAATCCCAGTACTTGAAAAGCAGCGGTAGGTTGATCTCTGAGTTCAAATCCAGCCTGGTCTACAGAGCACGTTTCAGGATCATTAAGGATAAGAGGAATCCTGTCTTTACAAAAACAAAAACAAAAACAACAAAAACAAAAAAATTCAAATGACAGAAAAACCAAAACACCCCAACAACAACAAAACACTAGAAAAACAAAAAAACAAAGCAAAACAAAATCAAGGTCATTGAGATGACTATGTGGGCAAAGGTTTGCTCGCCTTCAAGCCCGTGACCACACTGATGTGGTCAAAGGAGAGGACTGACTCTTGCAAGTTGTGCTCTGACCTCCTTATACACTGCGTGTGTGAGTGAGTGAGTGAGTGTGTGTGTGTGTGTGTGTGCGTGCACTGATGCATACACACATGAGCACACTCACTCACAAAATAGTAAGTGTAAAAAGACTTAATGAATAAACAAAAAGATAGGTTCACCCTTAAAAAACGTGCATCCTAAATTCGGGAGTTCAGGCTTTATACTTAAGAAGATATATTTCATAACATTTTTGTTCTCCTTCCATGATCATGAAAGTGATCATATTTAATATTCATTTCAAAATGTAAATTTATGTAAGGAATTTCTGCTATGTAGATTAGCTTTTCGGCATATCCACCTAACCAGGTACTGTGGTAATATAAAGAAGTACAGAACTAGGCTATAGTAGTTAATTGAGTCTATTCTGGGTTTATTCTGTAGCTCCTGATGGAGGAGAAACAAGGCTTAGAAGTTCCCTTTTTACAAAATTGTGTTTGTGATGAGCATATACAGAGCTTTTAAAAACTCACCATCCCTTAAGCAGTACAGCATCACAAGTATTTGCACAGTACTGACTTCATGTTAGGAATTATATGTTATCTAGACGTGATTTGTAGTTTACAGGAGGAAGTGCATAAGTTCTATGCAAATACTGTGCCATTTTATATAGAAGGCTTGACCATCTACTGAGTTTAGTGATCCGTAAGGCGGCCCTGGAGACAATTCTCTATGGATACTGGGGGCTGAGTGGTTTTGAAACAAATCACCATGGGGATTCCACTTTTTGAGCAGTGTTCTGTAGGGGGAGCATGCTGATCCTGGAGCAGTCTGGGAAGGCTCCCATCATGGTTTGGGTGTAAAATATCCCCCATGGGCTCATGTGTGTTTGAACACTTGGTTCCCCAGTTGGGGATGCTGTTGGGAAGGAGGCGGGGCTTAGCTGGCTCACGGAAACTCAAGCAGTTTCCCTCTTCTGCTGCCACAGCTATGAGCTGCTGCCACGGTCATGCCTTCCCCTGATCTATGACAGCTTCAAACTGTACTTCACAGCCAGTTCGTCTTCCCAAAGGGACTTCTCATCAGTTATGTGGTCACAGAATGAAGAAAGTAACCAATTCAGCTGTCTTTCTGAGACAGTTGGTGGACAGTGATGTTAGTGGTTCCTCCCTTGGTCTTCCTGGGGGCACAGAACTTCACAGAACATAGAGACTCGGAGCTAATGAAATTTAAGAAGTCTCAGATGGTGTATGATTCAGGCAGCATGAAGAAAATATTCCTGCTACAGTATCAAGAATCATGACATGTGATCTGGCCACTTGAGTCTTTGTTTTATCTAATGTGTCACAATCATCATCAAAGGCTCGATTACGTCTCTATCTCCTCTGGCATTCTGGTTCCTGCTTTCAAGTTTTCTTGTTTAAAACCAAGTGCCAAGTGAATGGTGAACTCTCTCTCTCCCTCTCCCTCTCCCTCTCCCCCCCCTCTCAAAACAAAACACGTTTCAGGTTCTACAAATCATAAACGTTTCTTGTCAAAACCTCAAGCAACAATCTAGCTTTCTGTCAGAGCTTTCTACTTTCTGGAATGTTCAAGAGTAACAGGCTCTTTTGCTCTGGCACAAAGGAAAACAATACAGGAGGAACCAACAGAGAGAATCTCTCTGAGACAGTGGCTCCAGAGTTGTCTTGGAAGATGCCACTATGATAGAGATTAGCAGGACTGGCTTCTAGTCTGGACTCTGTGTTTGAGCTCATGGAAGTCATAAGTCAGATATCTATTAATGGGCCCTCAATATGATCCTTTCCTATTGTAGTATGAGAGGTGGAGGATATAGCTTTTAATAAGTGATGCCAGGATGTGCCAATGATTGCATTTTGAAACAGCCTATCTAGTATTTTATTTCATCATGAAACAGCTAAAGAGGGACTATTTACATGAATAAATTAGAAATTGAGGCATAGAAAAAGAATCATGGAGCATCTACACAGAAAGTCAGTGGAGGGGCTGCAACAAGGAAGGGAAAAACCACTGTAGAGAAATGCAGAAGTCAAGAAAGAAACTCTTGACTGAGGAAAGCAATCTGATGCCTTTTTAGCTAGACCAGTGCTACTGTTGGTGACCTGGGGGTGCTTGTATCTCTGGCTGTCTGATTCCTATAAATACAGTTCACACTGGCCAAAATGAAGGACAGATGACTTTTCTGATGTCTCCAAGGAATGAACTTATACATCAAAAAGCATACTAATTATCAGTTTGTAGAAAATACAGTGGACAGGGTACAGAGTACGTGTTGGTCATTAATTTGAGAATTCAAACATCAAAATCAAACTAAGGGAGCCCACATAGGACAAAATGCAGCAATTGCATAGCACATACATTCCGGGATTAAAAAAAGAATCAAGAGGAAAATCTGTAGATTCAAATAAACCTGAGCGAAAGAGAGTTGTGGAATCTGAAGATTGTGATGCTTGACTTGTGATGCTAAAATCCCTGGAGAGTGACATTATATTTATATACTGAAGTGTATGAGCAGTAGATATGTACTGTAGAGAAATTATTGCGGTATATCTGTGGCATACTGGCACTGTGACCACTAAAATGTCATCCTTTAGGAGTACCCCATCGAGATGCAGATAAAATAATCAGATTGTGGTGCTTGTTTTAGGATGATGGAGGAAGAGGACCTGAGTAGAGATATAATTGTTCTTAATGGACACCACTACGTTTTTATTTATTTGTTCTGTTTGCATGATTGTGTGTGTGCACACAGACATGCCCTGGATTCCCACAGTATTTGTGCAGAGGTCAGAGGACAACTTGTGCAAGTCCATTCTTTCCTTCTATTACATAGGTCCCTGTGATGAGCTCAGGTCTTCGGACTTAGCAGCACAAACATTTTTACCTACTAAGCCATCTCATCTCACAGACCTTAGGGTATTGGTATGATTACACACCCAGCAAACACATTGGCATGACTCAGTGATTACAGAAGCTTCAGGTTCATTATGGCATTCTTGTCTACTTTTGAATATATTTAAAATTCTTGTTTTATATTGCAAAGAAAACAAAATGTAGTTGACAGCGATGAAATAAAGAATCTTTAAGAAGCTAAAAGATTGTTTTGGGACCATGATGATTTCAACTCCTCTAAATTATAACCCAGAGATTGCTAGCCAGCAAGATTCACAGAAAAGAAGAATGCTGATAACTGGAATTCCTTGGGAAAGGAAGGCACCTTTCCTCGAAAGACAAATTTTAATGAGGTTCTCTAAACCACTGTAAAGAAAACACCAAGCCCAAGAAAAAAACACAGATTCTGTATTTTTTTTTACCCTGATAATTTGTGGTAGGTTTCTTTATTTTTTGAATATAAAGTGACAGAAATAATTTGCCATTAGAAAAGAGAAAGGATCTTTGACTATGTACAGCTTTTATACATCACAAAGGTTTTTCTTGTTTTTATGTTGTCTTTTTTTTTAATTCCTTTTAATTTTTGTTCCTGCATCATTTGAACAAGTCCAAACTGGAAATCTATACAGCTCACAAAAAGCCCTCCACCCGAGAGACCCCCCCCACCCCCACCCTACCCCAATGAGAAACAAGATAAAACAAAAGAATGAAATCAACTTATTTCGATTGTTAAAGGTAAGTCATTTGCTTATATATATACTTGTATTTTTTTTTCAAGTTCAAACACCAAAATCCAAGAGAGAAAGAAAAAAAATAAAAGACCCAGTCATCCGCCCCTCCCCCCACTCCAGAATCTCAGTTGATCCCTGCATGTCCAAAATAAGAAATCGATATTTACAGAAAACGAAAACAAAAAAACCAAACCAAACAAACCTAAAATAACTTGGAAGTGAATGGGCTGAGGGTGGGGGTGGGGGTGGGGGTGGGGGTGGGGATCTGAGAGTCAAGAGGAAGGCAGGCTGGCCCAGAGGAGGAATGTGGGATCTGGCCTCACAGAGTCCAGGCAAGCCTGAGTGCTTCCTGCTCTGGGAAACACCACACCTGGGAAGCTGCGACCATTACCCCTCCCCAGGAATGACTCCGGGAGGGCTGTGGTTCTGAGACTGCGGCCCAAGCCACTGTGGATGCGGTCTGTGTTTCCACCATCAGCCCTTCACACTCCTGCTCAAACTCACACACACACACACACACCCACAGGCACACACGCACATGCTTCGGCCATTGTGGCTAAGTGTACTTATGACATCGTTAGAGCACTGGAAGAAAGGAGATATTTCCCTACAGCTAAGAGTTCATTGTCCTATCCTGTGTCTTCTCTGGTCCCATGCTAAACGTGCCAGCTAGCTCCCAGGATGTGTTTCCACAAAGGCAAGGGCTAACTCTAAGCTAAGGTATGAATGAGGGGTTGGTCACTGGGTCACAAAACTCCCGCTTACAATTCCTTCTCCTTTGTTCAACCTCTCCCCCAACTTGACACAGATTCGGACCTCTTCATGCCCAATTATGTTGGTGTGACCGCCAAAAGCAAGAGAAATCTCAGCAGATGGAAACCAGGCTGTGCTCAGTTTACCTTTGAAAGGCTGGACTCCTGCTGGGCAGGAAGTGAAGCTGCCCGGACACATCCTGCTGTAGCTCTTGCTTCCTTATTCTTTGCTAAAGGAGTTCTAGCCAGCATTGGTGCGGAAAGCTTGGAATAAGCTCTTGAGTTGGCTGTAATACTCTCCCAACACAGGTCTGAAGACCAACATTAGATGAACCCTGGTGAACGCCAGCTAATCCTTGAGAGGAACTTCAGGAAGGATGAGACCCAGCTGAAGGGTGCCTATTCCCTGGCGAACAGTAATGCTGAACCAGCCACTGCCCTTATGATATCCCCTGTCTCCTGTTTGAGATTCTATTGGGTCAGGAGAACGAGAAACGCCTACTGTCTCTTCAAATTATGATTTCCTAAAGGCCCATTAAATGAAATAAGACCAGTCTGTCACTGGTGTCAGACATAAGTGGAATGTTGTGGAGAAGGCAGGATGGAGTTTATGCTTGCTAAATCTCCAGATGCTACAAAGTGGGTTCCCCGACCCCACCCTCTGCCATCTCCTTTGGCCAAACTTATTTTTTCCAGTATTATCTTCAAAGTACCTCTCCCCCTCACCACCCCTCCCCAATGCAGTCTCACTCAAAACTCTGTCTTCCCTGACCCGTCGTCATCCTAATCATCCAAAATGTCCTCCCTCCAAAGCTTTTAAAGATGTCCAATCATTTCCTAATGCTCCTGGCCTATTGTTCTCTGTCACAAAAGAAAACACAGGATAAAAATGATCAGTTAGAGGAAACCTTCTCTTGCTAGGGTTGGACAGAAGCAAAGCTGTTTGCTCTTCTCAGAGATTCCTTTTGAAAGATGAACAACGACTAAGATAAGTAAGAACAAAGAATTTTGATTCCCACCCCCCACCCCTCAAGGAGAGCAACTTCAGTTGGAAGCTTTTAAAGAAGAAAGGGGAAGGTTGACAGTGGAGTGTGGTCTTTCTGGAAGTGAAGAGTCACTGTGCAGTTTGCATTCAGGCTCACACCTAAAGACATCTTCGACAACAGGCACAGCCAAACCAGGAGTGGATGTTGATGCAGGTAATTCCAGCACTCCCTCCAGAGGCTGAGGCAGGAGGATTGGACTTTGTCTCCAATCAAATAAATAAGCAGCAGAAGAATGTTGCGGTGGAAATTTAGAGGCAATTAAAAAGCAGGTGTAGGGTGTGGAGGTGCTGTTGAACCTTTACACAGTGCCACGCGATGCTGGCCAGGCCTTGTCTAGCATGGGCAGCCCTGCCACTTCAGTGTGATAAAGAGGACAGCACCAACTTTAGCTGCCCATAAGCTTGGCTCAGGAGAGTCACTGTGAGGCGCCTGCTCTGACCTCCTTCCGCTGGTGAGCGTGTCTATTTCCTAACTCAGCCCATCTTCCATCCCTCCCAGCTCATATCCCTTCCTGTTAATCCGGGGTCCTTCACGGCCACACATGCCCTGATGATTTCTGCCACCTTCTTGGCTCTTCCTTGAGGCTCTGGCAGTCTCACTGAGTAGTGTGCTCTCCTGTCACACAACTGTCATGGCACCAGTCTAGAGGTGGCTTCCTTGCCCATTGCTGCCATTCTCAGACCATTCCAGCTCTCTCCCTTAAAACAACACAGTGACCCAATCTAGAGTCCAGTGCATCAGGCAATCCTAGCTGTTCTCCTCTGCCTGGTTTGATCATTGAAACCATCCTGAATTATCCCTTAGCTGATGAGCTCCCTTTGTATGTCACTGAAGAATCATCAATCAAAACAGACATAACCCCAAATCTATCTACCTACTTGCATCTGTGACCAGTAGCACAGTTTTTCTATTATAAATGGCCTGTAGGCACCTACATCCAGCCTTCTGTTTGTGCATTGGATTCTATTCCCTTAAACTCATCATAGACATTACCCCTGTCAGCATCTTCTCTTTCTAGAAACTATCAATTTCTTGCCTCTACTGGATCATTCTGGTCCTCACAAAATGGGCTATTTAAAAAATACCTCCCTGGGTACCTCAACTTCAAGCTTGGACAGTCTGGGACCTCATCTGCTTTCCACCTGGATGTTTGCTAAGCATCTTAAAGTTACTATGTCGTGTGAAAGATTTCCTCTCAGTGACACACGAACCTCAAGAGACACAAACTCCGTTGTGCTCACTCCCAGCACCTAAACTGTCCAGGCATCGGGCTTCAATTCAAGAAGCAAGGATAAGGATGCCCTAGAACTGCAGACAAATGTTTTCCAACTACAGTCTCAAAGAAAAATAAAACAAATGACCACTAAGGCTCCTCTTCCAAGAAAATAAATAAAAGTAAAACCCTAGATCTCTGTTACTTGTGCAAACATTGACATGACAAACGTGGAGTTCATTTGGAATCTAAGAATTGACGCTGGGTTTATTATTATTTTTAATAATTAAAAATGACCCTAACTCTCATTAACTGGTTGGTCTCCGTCTCTGTCCTTTCCTCTGCTTGTCCTGTGTTGCCTACTTCCCAAACGCCTTCTGCTATTGTAGAATTAGCAGACAGAACACTCATGAACATTACTTCATACTTTTAACAAAGTTAGTTCAGGAACACATGATCTATTTCCCTTCAATGAGGTTTTACAGCTTAAAAGATCAGGTTTGAGCCAGTGAACTCCATGTTAATATGTGTAAGAATCAGGATTAAGGCAATCTGTAAAATGCCTGTTTGTAATTGAATCCACCAATTTCCTTTCTGGAGTAAACCGTAATCAGATTATAAAACTTGGTGTTTTCATTGGGATGGGAAGATGCAATTTTATTTAAAAGATTTTTCTCTCTCAAAGGTGACCTAAGTTTATGATGGCAAGCCATGCTGAAATCGAAGAAGATGAAGAAATCAAAAAGCATGAACTAACTCTGTTCTCTTGATATATTTGCCTCTCCTCTGTGCCCTTTGGCTTCTCAAATGGACTAAGTCCAATTACAACGATCATGCGGCTTTTCTCCTCAGAATATTCTAGACTGGAGAATGGAGATGGTCAGGAGGAGCGGTCCTGAGGTCTGTAGATGAGCTCTTGAAGACTCAGGGTGTATTGCTTATCAGTACCTTTCTGTAAGAAAGTCTGCAATGTTTCTAAAATCCATCCACTCCCATGTGTGAGCAGATAGCAGCAGGAGCTTCTCCTTCCAGTAGAGCTCATGTGGGGTGGGGGGTGGCAGACAATATTTTTCAGTGGGGATAACCAGAGTGTCTTGGTGTGAATATTACCCTCCTTCGTCTTTCAAACTATCCAATCCCTCTTACCCTCTCTCTTTTACTTCTGGAATTTTTTTCAGCTAGGTGAAGAACATTATTTCAGAACCACGCTCTGTCCCTACTGGCTGCTGAATTTATTTCTCATCTATTTTTTTTCTCCCATTTCAATATATTATAAACAATTCGTAGCTGACATGCAACAGCTCATTGGCGGAAGGATTTAGAAGCATTGGCTTCCTCTCTACTTAGGGCAGAGCTGGAGGGACTGCAGCACCAACAGTCTGCCCAAATGAAAACAAACACTCTCCATGCACAGATCTGGGGCCTTGAAATGACCGAGGAAAGGAACATTGCAGGGGAAAGAAGAGCTAGAGTGAGAGATTAATGCCTCCTTGCGCACAGAAATCATCTTGACCAAAGCCCGTGTGCACCTGCTCAGCGGCTGCTTAATATTCAGGAGCACAGCTCTCTCCTTTACAAGTCCTCAGGCTCCCACTTGATGGCACTTTCCGGGCACTCGACCTTGAGTTGAGGCATTTGAGGACAAGGTCCTGTTTACTTTCTTTCTTACTATTTCCTTTCAACTCCTTTCCAAATTAAAGAGTAACGAGAAAGCCAATGAGAAATTATTCTCAGATCATTTTCTGAGCAGCCTGGCTAAATAAGAACTCAGTTTAAAGAGCACGTTCTTCACTAACAGGAAAACAAGGTAGAGATGGAGACCCACATCAAGAAGTGGTATCGGGAGATATGGCAAGAGGCGGGGAGGTAAAGAAGGATTTCTGTGGAAAGAACTGGAAAAGCTATTGTCACCTATAAAACTCACTTTTCAGTGGCTATAAAATAAGTATTTGGGGGCCAATTTCCTAACATAGCTGTCATTCATGTTGTAATAATGGCTTTTAAGGGAAAGGGCTTCAAAGGAGAGATGGACTACAGACAGACAGAATTAGATTCCCCAAAGATGACTGGGATTTAGTAAAACACACTGATTTTACTCATTCTTATTTTTTTGTTTGTTTATTTATTTATTTTATGTCTATTGAGTGCTATATCTGTATGTATGCCTGCATGCCAGATGAGGGCATCAAATCCCTATCATAGATGGTCATGAGCCATCATGTGGTTGCTGGGAATTGAACTCAGGACTCAGTGCTCTTGACCACTGAGCTATCTCTCCAGACCCTGGTTTTACTGCTTCTTAGTAAATTTCTGTGTTGTATTTTGCTAGTATGATGTTTGATTGATGGTGACTGTGCAGATTTTTTATCATGTGGCAGATAGTATGGAGAAAGAAACAAAGATAGGCAGAAGGCAGTCACGGCTGCCTGAGGATGTTTGGCTTTTGGTTTTGGTCTGATTTCTCTCTCTGGAAAGAAGCGCATTTTGGCATCCCAGGGAGTGAGCAGAAGTCACAGAGAAAAGTGATACTCCATTTTGTTTCATTGAAATAAAGATACAGCACATCTACAAAAGTCTCTCTGACTTTCTGACTAGATTACGAGTTACTGGGCGTGCGCATTTCCACAGGAGGTCTCTCTTCTTGGTGTTGAAACACACTGCCTATTTCCAACCTCCACCCAGGTATCTATATTCATCCAGCAGGCCTTAAAACCAAACAGGTTTTAAGGATTATTCTTCAATAGAAGTGGCAGATGACAAGAGGCTAAGGGAAGGTTATAAGTTACCCCAGGGCTCAATGACCTGGGTAAGCTTGGCTTGGGAAAAAAAAATCAATCTGCAATATGAGAGGAATGACGGTCTGTCCTCGAGGTCAGTGGCAGGGAGTTTAGGTTCATGTGCACATTGCTGCTGAGGAAAGAGTCCCAGGCTCTGAAATTGACTTCCACCTACTCCTATTTCTATCTGTGCACAGGAAACATCTGTGTCAGGTATAATACTCTCAAAATATGAAGCTATTGTGATTCTGTTTATACTTTCAGTGTGGGCCTTTCTTTCTAAGACTTTTTCCGTAATGCTTCTCTGATCTCTACTGTGGGCAGCTGGGCTTGAGGGTTGCCTTTTTCATTCCTACTTTAATATTTAATATTAAGCACAAGGGCTTTGTGGTTTCAATTAAGTAATTCTCCGTCCATGCCTTTAGGGTCCTATGAATCTTCTTTTCACTCTACCCCACAATGAAAATGAGACTAGCACCAGAGAGGTGATGATCATTTCAGGGTAATCAAGGTGCTCCAACCCCCATCAGATCTTGCCTCTGCTATCTGTTCGTAAGGAGCATCGTGATATAGGTAATGCGACTCCTAAGGATGACAAAGCCATTGTGGCATCAAGGTAGAACAAATGGGCTGCCCCTTTTCTCAGTTTGCTATGCATACCAACATGATCTTATTCCAGGAAGCAGGAGGCGAACACGTGGGGGGAGAAACTCTGCTTGTCACCAACTTGATTCTAAACTCTCAGTTTGAGGAGCATTCATGTGTTGGTCTCACGTCCTCCTGCCATGCATGGGAATGAGTAGCAAGAGGAGGTAGCTATGGGAGACCTTCAGTTATGATTGTTGAACAATTTGCCATTATAATCTCGGGGCAAAACCAAAGTCTCACAATGATTTGCTGCAGACATTACTGTTCCCCTTCCTTCAGGATTTAGGCAGCCAATTATTATTTATTGTGGCTCTGAGGGACAGAAGGTCTTTTGTCAGTAGTTCCTTGCACATGTGAGCTGCACTATACTTCTTGTACATAATGTTTCCAAAACCAACTCATGCCTTAATATTAGTAGTAGGATATGCTTGGACGTGGCTAAATTAGATACAATTAACCAGGGATAGAATGTAAATGATTCTCTTTTGAAGTTGCTATCCCTGTGGGCTAGTCCAAACTACTGACACCTTCAGCATTTCATTACCACCTCACATATATTCTTAATAGTTCCCTTCCTCGGATCCTAATATGGGAGGTTTGGGTTGCTCACATTCCATATGAAAAAATTTGAATAATAAAAGTTATTCTCCATGTCTGACTTCACAGGAGTCAAACATCTTGATTTGCTCCTCAAATTTCCTACATACAGAAAAATTTCAATCTCTGTTTTGCAGATTCCTGCTTTGTTCTGCTATTTGATTGGTTTCTGCAGACAAATGGATTGTGGGAAGTAGGCAGAGGGGAAATCTGGGAAGATGAATTTTGTGCAAAAGATTTGGTTAAAACAGATGCCTGGATTTCAGACTTCCCTCTGCTGTTTGGTATTAAAAACTTGGGGTAGGGGAGTTATATATGCCGCATGACTTTCTGAGACAGACTGGGGTACAAAATCCAGACAACGCATTATAGAAGCTTTGACTTACCAATGCATTTGTACTTCAACGTGTTCATCTGTACAGCTTCATCACATTTCCATGTCCAAGGAGGCCATCTGGAGAAATGGTGATGGTAAATTATCCCATATCCCCATACTGATTAGTTTGGTTTACTTAAAATATAAGCCAAATATGGCAAAGATCCAGGTGAGTTGCTGGTGATTCCACAAACACTCTCCTTCTCCAAAAGGCAATTGGCATTCTAGTGCTCTGGGCTTTCTTTGTGGCATTAGCTAAGAATGCAGAAGGGTTGGCCTTTCACATGTCTTAGTGATTAATTTCTTTTGCTGTTTGCCAAGACTGAAACTCAAATAAGTCAATAACTTAACTCATTGCCCTAGTCATTTAAAATGCCCAAGAGTCTCAAGGACCGTGATAAAATGATTATTTCCTCTGGTCCAAGATGCCTTGTTATGTACATCTTAGTCATCAAAGGACAAAGTGGGGTTATTAATAGAACTATACTGGTCAGGCTCTTGCTTAGGGCCATTAAATATCATGTATACATTAATGTTTTGTACATATCTTAGCTTCTTATCCTGATTGTGTGTGTGTTTGAGGGGTGGTGGTGAGATACACAAACATGAAAGTACTCATAGTAAAGGGATCCTCTAATTACATGTAACCATGGGAAGGACATGGAGTCTATTTGTAAGATTGAAAGTATGATTCAGACAGAGACAAGAAAGTGGCATCATCTGTGGCTTGCCAATGTTTCTTATACCACATCTAAGGGGAACGTTAAAATAGGCCCGATTTCAAAAGAAAATGATTATTGACAACAATTAACTAAAATTAATTAATTAATTAGAATTAAAATGTAGCAATGTCTGCTACACAAACTATTCTGACTAGGACTGAGGTATCAGAAAGGCATGGTGTTTTCTTTTGTTGATTTGTTTTGTTTTAAAAGGAGAAGAGAATCCCTTTGGAGCTAAGTAATACCATCATCTTAAGGAAGCAGGCCCTGTGTATTTTCATATTACTCTGATCATAGCCCCTAAGGCTCCTCCTGTCAGAGCCAGTACTGTGAGCCTGCTCCCACCAAGGCAGACGGACTTGCAAAGGTTAGCATTCTACAGCAAGGATGGTAGGACAAGCTGTGCCCTCTGTGCCCAGGGTGGTGAGCAACAACTCTCTGGGTGTCATCCAAAGGACTAGGGCAATGACTCAGGGATGACAAGTGATCAGACTTCCTGTAAGCATCTAGGACCTCATGGATGAGGCTGGGTCCAGCTCCCTTACCTCAGGTACAGAGTTCTCTCTGGATACCTCCCTTGGCATTTCAACAATGCCAAACAGCCTAAAGTTCCCAAGTACTTTGAAATGGGCCACTAGAAAATGCTCTGTAAAATACCCTAGATCTAATCTGTCTCCCTTCTGCCTCTCAGGTTACAACCAAAAGAGGTAAACAGAAAGGACAATTATGGCTCCAGTGTTAAGGTGAGTTTTTGCAAATTGGCTGTAGTCAAAGGAATGGGTATTTGGGAGGCTACGGGCAAGTCTGGTCATTTGGGGGTTCCCTACTTCCTGAAGGGAACCTCAAATCACAGACCAACAGACTCTTAGTTCTTCTTGTGATGTGAAGGGAAGACCTACTGTGGGCCTCTTATTCTTTGCCTTCATTGTCCTTTACTGGTAAATATTTTTTTTTTTTTACAAAGAGTAGAATAATGTAATATAAACTAATCACGTACAACTGCATGCAGTTTGTTCACGCATCCATTGGTCCAGCAGAAATTCATGGATGCCCTTCTTTGAGAGAACATCTGTCTGTCCCCATAGCCACTAGTTAGAACCAGATTGTTCCTCTGATTAAACAGTGTCTCATAATATCATAAGGTGGACTTTGCTCTAAAATGTTAATTACCCCCACTGCTAGGATTAATATTATCTGCATCTATTAGAACTGACAAAAATAAACCCTACCCCTTTAGACTTAACATTTTAACTTTTACTAGATTCCTCCTAGGTTGTCACAAATTTCACCCCAGGTTGCCAATAATAATCTCTCTCTACCCCTTCCTGTCTTGATGAAGAATGAACTCTGCCAGTTTTTTTGAAAAACAGACTTGTCACTGCCTGTAACTTATTTGAGTTAGGTTCACTACAGTATGCTTTAAATTAGCACTTGGTGGCAGATGATGCCTCCCAAAGGAGAATAATTCATGACCAATGACATCATAAGATTTATAGGGGAAGCTGGGCAGGAGAAAGAAAGAGACTATTACCTGGTACCAGGGAAGCTTAAGTAAAAGGACAGGACTAGCCCCAAGAGTTCTTTCAGAGGCAGAGATAGACACTAACTTGAAGGAATAGGTGGGATTGTTCAGTAGAACTGAGAGGGCAAGGAGAACAGGAAAGGCTGCAGGAAGACAGAGGAACAAGCGGGTCATCAGGTCAGCAGTGATACACTCTACTTTAGGGCAATGAATACAATCACATCTACAGAGAAAAGAGGAGTGGAGACACTAGAATCCTTCTGGATCAAGTCATTAAAATTTGGACGTGTTTTTCACTTGAGATGTGCATGTCAGAGGTAATGTGTTTACTAACCTCAGTGCCATAAAGCCTCAGAAAGGGCGAGTAAAGAAAAGTCATCAAGACAAGGCGATCAGCAGAACAAACAGCCCCTGACCCGAGGTCTGGCCCACCTGGTTACAAAGGTGGAAACTTTCAGCACTCAATACAATCCTACCGGACCACTTGTTGAGATTCACAAAGCTGAGTGATTAGTGAGCTTATGTTGTAACAAGGCCTTCTGTTGGTAAAAGGGCCAAAACAACTCAACTGTCTAACTCTTGAAACAAAGACCTGTCAATCCCAGCGTAGGTCACACTGTGCTCACTCAGACAGTGACACATCCCGACATCAGTTCTACTCACAGCATCTGGAAGGTCCTGATACCTCACATTTGATCCACATCCTTTGAGGTCTAACCTTCTGACATTTACTTTGTGTGCATTCATCACTGCCGAGACACATTAATAACCATTAAGTAGTCAAAGAAGAAGGACTTCAGAGAATGAAACATGACTTGGAAAAATACAAATTTCCAATGGAAATAAGCATGTGGAAATGCACGCATGTGCTGTTAGTGTGTTACTGAGGCTCTGTGTGGAGCAAAAGAGAAACATGGAGTTGGTAAGGTAAGAACTCATCCTTAGATATTCCTGCAGTTTCAAATATCTTATGGGTAAAATAATTGAACTCATTTTCCTATTGTTCTTTATAATATCAAATATTCACTAGTGTTCTTCATATACAAGACACCCAGTTAGGTAATATAGGAAACAATAGACTAGTAAATGTATGGCTTGTTCAGAATCTACTAGGGAAGATAGCATGCACAACCAAATCATTACGAGGATGGTCTCTGATAGGTGCTGCCCAAGAGACAAAATTGCATGTCATGGACATTCATAAGATGCTTAAATATTTTTGTGGGGTGCTTGTGAAGGGGAATAGATGCTGTAGCTGTTTGTCATTGTCTTTGAAGACTTATATAGAAGAAGTGGATTATGCAAGAGAGGAGGGTGAGAAGAGTTGGGAGCAGGGAATTTGGGGAAAACAGTAGTTTAAGATACAAGACAATTTGGCTGGCTAAAAAATAATGGACAAGTTTGTAATTTAACAGTCCTGCCACAAGGACAACACAAAGGAACATGACCATCAGTCCTGATTGTTGGAAAATCACGGCCAGAGAAGCTCATTAAACTTGCTTCAGGGGTTAGGAATGATGTGAGTTAGCTATCGTTAGGACATGCAAGCTGATGAGAGTAGACTGAAATATAAGCTCTTCGAACAATGATGTACAACACTGAAATCATCAATGACGGGAAGAGCTAGGAGGAGAAATGGAGGCCAAAACAACTCAGTGAGAATCAATAGGTTTCCCAAATGATTACGTGTGTTAAATCGGGGACATGAAGGAGGCAAAAATTCTTGGCAAAACCTTAGTGTGGTGACAGAACAGTGGTACCATCAGCCAGAAGGAGACTTGCTAATTATGTTGGTTTGAAGGGTCCAATCTGGGTATTTGGGTCAATCTAAAGTAAGATACATGCACTGAGCTGAAAAGAAAATTGGGGTCTAGGAGTGAAGACTTGAATTCACTCAGGGTCATGAACGTTACAGCAGTCAGAAAGATCGTGAGGAGTTAAGATGGAGAGAGTCAACCTTAGAACACACACCAAGCCAAGGCTGAGCAGAAGCAGGAAGCAGGAAGCTCACCAAGAACCGGAGAGCTAAGATGCACATCAGAAAGTCCCACCTCTTGAGCTCAGGTGTGAACAGCAGGGAAAAAGGAAAGCTGTTGGGTTTTGTAGCAAGATGTTCACTGAAACATTGCTGTTTGGTGTTTGCAAGTGAGTAGCAGATTATAGACTCATGCAGAGCTGTGTCTATGTGGACACCAATGTCCATGTTGGGTGTGGATATAAAGAAAGACTATCCATTTGAGAAGGCTGGGAGAGCAAAGACAAAGAGAGATAAGTGGGGATTCAAGAGTCTAATCAAACAGAGAGAATATTTGCTCCTACAGTTGGTTGCCAGATTTTGTTTTGAGATGAACATAGTCAGCTGGATGGAAGAGAGTAAAAATGCAACGTGGAGAAGCCCTATTGTCTGAAATGTACCTCAAAAAGATCTCAAAGGGGGAGGGGGTTGGCGCACAGGGATGGAGAGTGCTCAGTTGAGAAGCTGGCAAAGATAAGTGAAGAATTTCAAGGCTGTGACCTAAGGGAATTTCTGAGCATTAGCTCTAGAATGGGCAGTAAATTCCAGAAGAAGCGACCAGGGCTTGGCTCTGATGTAGAAATGTTGAATCTCTGTGGTATTCTTAAATAACATAATGAATATCTTTGACACAAACCCGGAAACCAGAAAATATTAAACCTGCAAGTATAATCAGAGAAATTTATGCATACCTGTTTATATATACATAATACGTATGTTTAAATAGTTAAGACTTATGTGCTTGCAAATCCTGCATGAGCATAACAAACTCCATTTTAAAAACTTTTAAATGTTTTTCAGCACTAGCTCTGGGACATAATAAATGTTCAACGCACATTGGTTTAGTTTAACTTACATATTTATGTAGGGCCTTTTAATTGACTTTTTTCTGTACTACCTCTTAAATCACAAATGTAAAATGATTATTAACTGATAAACAGAGTTCAGGTTAGAAGCCATATCTTTAAAATAATAGTTTTTGTAATGGACGTAGGATTGTGCTCCTTGGTTGTAACTTTGATCCTTGCACTAGATACCACTTTCACTCTTGCCAAAAAACAGATGCTATACAGCAGCATCCCAAGGCTATGAGGAACTCGACCACCATCCACTCTACTTTCCGCTCTCAGTTCCCATTAACACCACCACCCTCCCAGTCACGCCAGCAAATGCAAAATGTGGAACATCACTGGCAGCAGCTCACAATGATTAGCTCTGACATCGATGCACAAGGACACAGTGGCAGAGCGATGCATAAGATTCCTAATGTTCTCTAACATCCCAGGTGTCGCTACGATAACCCAACACTCTCAGAGCAACATTACTTCCCCTTGCCTCTGTACTGCTGCTACCTAGAGCTCTTAAACCTCACCATTCTCTCCAAGGCATTAGAAAAGCACAGACTTTCACTTACGGCTTCGACTGAGGCTTTGTTGTGGGAGTAGAGAGGTTATGTTCCAAGCCACAGAACTCACAGAGACTGGATGTGACTGAGCAAATGTGGGTTAGAATGGGATGACAGCAGCGGGATGTGCCATTCTGCCTGTGCCCTTAAAGATGACTACCTTCTCAAGCTGGATGGAATCCTAGACCCAGATCAATACTAGAAGCACTCAGAATGACAAATGTGCATTGTAGCATTGACCCAACCATATCATAGGCCCACAGGTTAAATAGCATCTGAGGGTCAATTGGCTCCTTCACAAGGAATATGGGGAAGGAGACTAGGAAAGTTTAGAATACAGGCAAGACAATTAACTGGAAGATTATTTAATCAGGAGCAGAGAACGGATTCTTCAGTGATACCTAATGTATACTAATGGATTATATACTAAACATGAATGACCACTTTTCTTTACAATTCTCTCCTCACTATCTTATATTTGAGGAGAGGCATCTGTCCTTTGCTTCCCAAGTCACAGTTCTTACCTGCTCTACATGGTGTCAAATTCAGCTATTTATAAACTATGTACATGAGTGTATGTTGAAGATAACTCCCATGTAGAACTCCTAAGCCAGGCTCCCATGGGCCTTAACTAAACAGGTAGAGATGAGGCATGGCTTAACTGACTAGTTTTCTGGACCCTTTATCCTTTCTCCCTGCTCTGTGGCTCCTAATGCTCCGGTTTCTTCCTCCTGCTGGCATATTGTAGCTTATCCCCAGGAAAAGGAATGAAAATCCTAATGTAGATTAGGTGTTTAAATGTACAAATCCCTAATATGGCTTAGTATGTCACTCTTCCTGGGAACACTTTCATTTTGACAGCAGATGGACAGCTCAGCCCTAATGCAGTAAGTCTGTCTGGGAAGCTAGCAGTTAGCAGGCTCTTCCAGGATCTTGAAAGCAAGTCATGGGTCACTTGCCTTTGGTAAGGCTAGAGCCACTCTGATCTGACTGACCTCCTTGGGGTGCCTCTTGCCCTAAAGAATTCCTTAGACAGCAAGAACACTCTCTGACACCAAGGTGAGCAAAGCAAAGGTGATGCCATGTGTTTTGGTGGCCTCCCCCGGATCCCACAATTTCTATATGGCTTTGGGAACATACCATATGGCCACAATGCCCAGAAACACCAAACACATTCACCAATAAACTGCCATTACATCATGTATGCACACACATGAATCATTCCTAGCACACCATAACAGACACGCACAGGGTGCCAAGCAAGGACAGGGCCTTTTCAGAGACAGTGATCAAAATAATAATAATAATAATAATAATAATAATAATAATGACAATATGAGTTCAGGAATAGCTTTTCCAAAGGCTTTTGCCCAAACATTATAGCTAATCTGTCCCTAAATTTTGAAGTAACTGAAAAAGCAAACAAAAAACAAACCAAACAAAAGAAACCCTAGCTCTTAAATGAGAGGTGCAGGTGACCAGCACTCTGCAGAGAATTCTCCCTGGGGCAATTCCTGATGGCCATGGAAGACTGGGTGAGTGGTACTCACGTCACTGTATAGAAGACTCCTATTTTACACATGCGTTTGGGCACTACTGACACCACAGACATTTAATGGGATCATCTGGGATTTTTGCCCCAATCACAAAATGGCTGTGGCCAGTACCGGGGAATACACATGAGGGATGTTTCCCAGGTGCTGGTTGAGGATACACAGTGACAGCTTGGAAGTAACAAGGTCCACTGTACATGCCGCACTCCGAGAGGGTGTGCACATCTTCACTCAGGCAAATTCAAGGGTTAGGTTGTTGAGGTCGCTGGGCATGCTAATGGGTCAGCATTACCACTAAAAGGAGTGATGCAGGACCACACCCATCAACCCACTTCCGCAATGGAAGATAGCACTCATGAGAGAAAGCATGGATTCTGAAGGACACCATGGAACATAAGATGCTCTCAGGGCTCTACAGAACCTCACAGTTTTGGATGGATTGGATCTTGGTCCATATCCATCAGTGATGGAGATGGGAATGGCTGCTGGATTCTTATGTATTCTATCGACTTGCTATTATGGAATTTTACGTCTAAAACTTGACAGACTTCATTTTCTTATTCATTCTAGAGTAGGCCATGAAGACCGTACTTTGGTCCCAATTCCAGCATCCAGTTGGGGAAAGATGATCAATTGAGGCCAAATAAGGGGTTTAGGATAGTTAAATTTCTCAGCTGACAGTCTCTGATAGTAGGAGACTAGGGGAGAAAATGCAGTATGCTGGGTATATCAATTTGGGAATGACAGAGAGAGAGAGAGAGAGAGAGAGAGAGAGAGAGAGAGAGAGAGAGAGAGAGAGAGAAGCTGCTATCTTTCACAAAGCAAACAATCCAATGAAAGAGATTCTATTTGTCTGGTTATCCCCAAATCAGATTTGGGTCACCTGACTTGAACAAAATAGCACCTTCCTAATGGCAGTAACAAGAGCAAAGTAACTCTAAAGTCACCATTGATACTGTCCCTCACATACCCACTTGCCCACCGCTAAAGCTACTTTTAGCTATCTTGCTAGTTTTGAGGGAATCTGGGGACCTTTTCTAGAAAAGCATATATGTCTTTAATACCCTTGTATCCATTGCTATCCCTCTACAGCCTGAAACCACATGCTTAGGTAAAATTAGTGGACATTTCTTGGGTGTGCCTGAAGAGGTCTTTTCTACAGGTAGGCATAGGTAGAGGGACGGGGTACTCAGAACTCGGGTACTGGAGCATGAATGATCAGAATGGTAAGATGATTGTTGAGCATCAGAGAAGGCTGCTGTGAGATTCCTGGGAACCTAACTTCCTGAAACCTCTCAGCCATGCCAAGAATGGGAGGTCACTGGACCTCAATTCTTTTTCAAGCCCTTTTGGGGAACCTTTGTAAGCCCAGGTACTGACAGAGAAAAATCTGATGCCACCAGCTTGTTTTGGACAGATTGATGGTTTCCTATGGTCTCCCTAGAAGACAAGAGTCAGACCAAGTTTTGCTTACTACTGATATAGACCCAGCAAAACTCAGGTAAAGTGCGTGCTTACTTCTCGCAGATCCACAGGAAGACAGGTTTCAGAGATGGGGCATGAACATAAATGGCTTTCCCCTGACTTATTCACCGTAGTGGCTTCTGTTCCCATTAACTTTTTTTTCCCCCAGACACTCTGAAGCAAAGGCCATGTCAAACAATTTCCCCAACTGAAAATGAAAACCCATAAGGAAACAATTCCCCCCTCCATCCCATCCCCACCCCACTCCCTCCGGCTCAACACCCTGAATACTCACAGGAAAACACTTTATCTATACAAAATTAATTAGAAAACAAAATATTTACATACCAAATAAACACCATCTTGATTTCTGTGGCCTGTGGAGACCATCAGAGGCCCCTGTTTTCTAGATTGCTGTTCGCTAGGTTAGTTGGTTTGGTTTTTTTTTTCTTTTTTTTTTCCTTTTTTTTTTTAATTTTAAAGGGTGAGGTAAGAGGAAGAGTGGGGGATGAGCCCCTGGCCCCTGGACAGAGCCAGAGTGAAGCCATGTTTCTACGGCCCTTCTCCTTCTTCCTCTGGGAGATGCCTCACGCCCTCTGTCCTCTCTCAGAGTCTTTCCTGGAAGCTAAAATAAAGCACTCCATGTGCTCCTCTCTCCAAACTGTTGAGAGGGTCAGCCCCTTGCCCCCACGTTCATTTTAGAAAGAAAACAAGGCCTTCAGTTGGCATTTAAATGAGAGATACTGAGGTAAAAAGAAAAGGAAACAAAAACAAAAACAGAAACAAAAACCAAGGAAGAAGGTGGGAGACAGCAGTCAAGGATGGGGATGCGGGAAGGCCATGAGGCAGGGCGACCAGGAAGGCAAGAAGCAGGCCAGGAGGAAGTGACTTGAAGAGACATGGCAGCTTCGTTCCAGAGGAGGATAAGCACCTTTCTGGTTTATGTGTCCTGTGTGCGACAAGGCGATCCTGTAGTCAAGCTTCCAAATAGACCCAGGGCTCTTTGGATGCCACTCTGTGTAAGGGGGAGGGCAGGGCAGCAGAACTGACCCAGAGAACACCCCTACCCCAAGTTTCAGGACAGGCAGTGACAAATATTCATTTCCCTTCTTAATTTTCCAACTTTAAGTGAGAGGACATCACACCTGCCAGCACCCCCATCCCTGGATCCCTGGAGTTTTACACACACACACACACACACACACACACACACACACACACACATTCACTGTCGAGTGGTACAATCTGAGAGGGGACCAGAGGTTGCAGAAGTTGCAGAAGAGGAAGGTGTCTATCAGAAGTGCTTGCACTATTTCAAGTCACAGGCCCACAGCCAGGCTCTCTCTCTCTTCTCAATCCTTCATTCTCTCTGGCTTCCAGAGATGCACCCTTGGGGACAAGCTCATTTCCCTCACCTGTGTGTCCCCTTGACTTATCACCCATACTGGGGCAATTTGCTAGCTCTTTCAGCTCTAGGTTAAGTAAGAAGGGATCAAGGCATTGAAAACATCCCCCTCTCTCACTAAACCTACCTTACTGACTCTCTTCCTCAAAGCCTTATATGAAGAGTTCTTCCCCAAAACCTCAGCCAGTTAAGGAACTCAAAGAGTTTTCTGGAACCTTGACTCTAAGTATGGATAAAGGACTCATAGCTGTTTCAATTTCCCTTAAGATTTACTGAAAAGTTCTCTGCCCAAGCTGGTGGAAAGCATTGGTAACTACTGACAAATTACTTTGGAGGGATTGTCTCATTTCTGCTCTTTTTCTTCTGCTGTCTTTTCTGCAATACAGATTCTTCTTCGTCAAGGACCTCTACCTTCACTCAAGAAGGAAAAAGGGAGAGATAGCCCAAATTGGGGTAACCTTTGACATCAGTTTATATATAAGCCAAAAACCAAGCACATTTGCTTATGTATGTGGAAGAAAGCAGCCAGTCAAGGTTTCATTCTCTGTATTCAGAGGCACCTGACTATGTGTGCATGCACGTGTGCATGGATATGTGCACGCACAATCCCATACTCTTGCTTCTAATGCACCATGGGACACCCTAGCAGTGAACTACCCACTTCGTTCAGGAATCTCTCTTCTACCAATGGCCTTCTCCCTTGGTTCACCACCCATGAGGCTTCTGGGGCTGAAGAATCTTTTTTTTATTATCTTTTTGGCTTATATATATATACACACACAATGACTTCCTGCCCTCTGCTTGGCACATGGTCCCTCAGCCGATGCCAACCATGCAGCAAGAATTCAGTGAAAGCCTCTTCTCTCGTATGAGCAGGAGGTTCAATGGCCTTCCTTAGAACACCTTCGCTTCCTCCCCTGAACAAAAAGAGCAGTATCAGGAAAGCCTCGCTCAAAGTGAATCTCTCAGGGACCTTCTGCGCTCGGAAGAAGCACACAGGCAGCACTTCTGGTCTCCTCTCCATCCTCCCACACTGAGGCCCGTTCTATCCTCTCATGGGAACAGGAATGGTGGACAGATGTGGGAAGAAGAGAAGTGCGCGAGGGAGGAGAAATGGTGCTGGCCACGAGGGTTGCCTTCAGTAAGGAACCAGAACGCCAGGATCCCATAGAGAAATTAAAAGAAGAAGAGAAAGCATATGGGAGCCAAGTTCACCCCCGACTCTTTCCGTGACATGCGCACCACGCGGCCCACAGCCCTATCCCTCCCGTACCCACCTTAACCTCTCTCTCGTCCCTCACTCAGACATCAGACTCAATACTAGAAAGTTTCTCATAAACATGTCCATTGCTGGAGCCATTAAAAGCCCTGGGGTTTTTGTTGTTAGGCACACAGGGGTTGGACTGGTTCCCTATACAAATGTCCTTCTGGAAACGACCTGGCACAGCCCCATGAAGGGCCGACACCACTGGCTTATTGGTGACAAGGGCCCGGAAGTCCGGCCTTGTTTTCGACGCCCCTGCCACCGTGGGCTGCCTGAAGAAGTAGGATTTGCTGCCGTGAAGCAAGCACTGGTCATCCCCAAAAGTGGGGATGAAAGGGTTTTGCGTGACCCGGTCAGGGTAGAGCGACTTGCTGAGCATGTAGCCACTGCCGGGGTTGTTGTGGTGGTGTCCGGCAGTGGGCACTGAGGACTTGTTGGCAAAGGAGCTCTCACCAGCTGGCATCTCAAACATATGGGCGTAGGGGCTCCCATCCATGAATCGACCCTTGTCTTTCAAGCTCACGCTGCGTGGGGCCAAGGCGGCCTCCTCCTTCTGCAGGTCCACGAAGGTGTCGTAGGAGTGCTGCCGGCGTAGCTTGTTCCGGCTCTTTTTCTGGGCCTTGGAATTAGTCGGGCTCTGAGGGTACTTGGTGGTGGAGGCGTTGGATGTCACAGCCACGGGGGCAGCCGGCTGGTCGAGTTCCTGCAGGGAGTTGTCCTCGCTGATGTCGTACAGGTTACCAGCCTTCTTGCAGGCCTCGCACCTGATGCACGCCTGCCGGCCCGAGTTCTGCCCTGCCACTGTGGAGGAGTAATTGTGCAGCTTGGAGGGACAGCTGCGGCAGAAGTTGCCCCCAGACCGATCCTCCCACTCCACATTGGTCAGGTTCTTCTCCCAAGGAGCGGGCACCCCGCCTACCACTCCGTGCTTATCGCCTGCTGGGTGTTTGAGGTGAGACCTGTTGGTACAGGGCCCACCTCCACTGACCGAATCGCGCTTGAAGTCATCGCTCCGTTCTTTGTAAATGTCAGTCAAGTCCACGTGCTCCCAGTGAGGCGAGTTCTCCTTTGTTCGGAACTGGTCCAGGTAGAAGTCTCGGAGCCCTTCTTTGTCCCTGAAGTAGCGCTTGTGGTCTGGGGAGCGGGGTGGTCGGCGACGGTAGGCCAGCTCAATTTCATCAAACTCCCTCCTAGATTTGGCGGAGGCTGGTCGCTTCTTTAGACTGTCCTTGTACTGCTGTTTCCTCCTCTTGGCTGCGTTGCCCTCGATGTTCCCATAGGTGACAGTGTGCGTGGAGATGTCTGAGACATCCGATCGGATCAAGTCATCATGGCCGCTGTAGCGATCACTCTTGAAAGAGAACTTGCCGTACAGGTCGCTGAGCTGGCTGTGTTTGGAGGAGGGCAGGCCGATGTCCAGGGGTTTCTTGCTGATTGACCTGGGCTGGGTGGTAAAGGGTGGGTTGTCACAGTCATAGAGGCCATCAATGGAGCTTGTGCTGCCGATGCTGTGTGGCCGGTGGTGATGGTGGTAGTGGTCTTGGTACACATTGCTGTCTTTCAGCTGCAGGTTGCCAAATGTTCTCTCTACCTCACTAATGTAGTCACTGAACAGGTTCTCCTCACAGGGTGGGTTATTGTACGACTTGCAGTCGGAATGCGTGAAGCTGCGGCGATGCTCAGAGATGTCATAGACAGAGGACTCCCGGCGGATAAAGTCCAGGGCACTCTGAGGGGAGCCGTTCACTCCGGAGAGGTTGGCCATATTCTTGGCGGTGCGGAGCAAGCGTAGGATGTTGGAGTGTGTGTTGTTCATGGTGGCAGTGGGGGAGTTCATCACGGATTGACGCTCCTCTATGGCCACTCCGTGGATACAGCTGTAGATACCCTGAAGGGACAGAGGATGGTACACATTGAGTTCAGAGAAACCCAAACGCAACATAAAGAACAGCGCCCTACCACTGATGATCTAATGAGGTAAGACAAAGATAGGAGACTCTCGAGGCGGCTGCATTCACAGAAAATGTGACTCAAAGCTTGGTTGATGTAGCCCCTTGAATTCAGCCAATTTCATTTCATGAGCTAATGATTGCAAGCTGCCATCGGAGAGGGGAGTGATCATACCAGGGGTCTCGAATAAAGAGATGACATGGCATTTGTGCCTCAACTAAACCCGTGATCTATCTTGGTTTTCCTTCCTATTTAGGACCCAGAGCATTGTATAAATTTTACATTGTATAAAGGAAACCATGCTGTAAACATATGGCAAAAAGGAGGAGCAGACTATTGGAAGCCCCATAGATGTTAGGACCACTTAGCCCTGGTTGGCCATGCCTGGCTGACGTCTTGCTCTGACCGATTTTGAACAGTTTTTTTTTTTTTTTTTTTTAGAATTTTGATCAACAAATAACAAGGGAGCACTGTTGTTCTGTAGCTAAGCAGGAACCAAATTCACACAGAGAGTTAGAAATCCCTAGGGTCAAAGAAGGACTTTCTACTGCTGTGGTCTACACTGTGGGAGGGGAAAAGTGGGACAAATATCAAGAGCTCAATGTGAATAAATAACTCCCTTGTTGAGGTCTCTCCTTTATTCACACTTTAACTCTTGCTTTCTTTTTTATCGTCAATGTTATCATAAATGATGTTCTGTCAAATGAGTATTGATGGAGAGCACCGGGCAAGCAGCTGCTTGTTCAGAGCTCGAAGGACAGCATCCGTGAGAAGAGCTGGGCTGCCCGTCTCCCCACATCTGAAGTCAGGTCAGCTACTGCTCATCTCTCGTGTGCTGCCTTGAAAGGCGAACGGACTTGGGACTTTCTCCCTAGCAAGGTTAGGTGGATGAAGCGGTGGCTTTAGACTGTGTCTTTACACACAAGAAGGTTAATCTAGAAAAGAAGATTATCTGAATGGTCAGAGCCGAGAACAGAAAAGATCAGGAGGAAAATGATAGCTATGTGACCAGGAAGTGTCAGGCCTTGTGAGACACGAGGTCTTCCTGGAGGGGACTCTACTCCCTTTCTGCTTCTTACTTCTGACCTCTTGATGGTGGCCAGGAAGAAATGTTAAGTGTCCTCTTCTGTAAAGACAGTGACCATGTCAGAGGGCCACAAGTAAAATTTCTCTTTTCTCTCACCTCTCTGACCTCTGGGAAGTGCTGAATAATGGAACCCAAGGCCCAGGGACCAGGAGTCCCACAGGTTCCTTTCTCCTGTTCTTATGTGACTGAATGACCTACACACACTAACAGCTAGAGAGAAAACAGAGAAATTGTTCCCTGTCCCTAGAACACTATGGGAAAAATCACCAGAAAATTAAATAGTTTAATGAGAAATCCATTTTCTTTCGTAACTCTATTTGAATCATATCTGCAACACAATCCTCAATCCTAAAAGGATGTTTGAGTTCACTACTCCATGCGTGAGTCCCCACAACTGTATCAACAAAATCAGAAGAATCCTACTCTTTAAAAACTCCCCTCTGTGACCCCAGGTTCCCCTCTTTTCCTAATACCTCACTTTGAATCGGAAATGAATGAATCTCTAAACAAAGAACAGCCTGGAATCTTGCTCCTTTTAAGTAAGTTTTTGGAATGTACTTTTTTTTTTTAATAAATCAAGACTTGGGTTCAGTTAGACTCTTTCAAATGTTATTTATATCTGTACCCCACAGATACAAACACACACACACACACACACACACACACATGCACACACACATGCATGTTGTCCTCCTGCCACAGTTTCCCAGGATCGGTATTTATTGTAGGCATATGTCACCATGTCCAACCTCTAGGCTCTTTAATTCCCCTTACTTCACATGTGGTTAAAATATAGGAACAGTAAAAACACCAATGATATGCCTTTGTGTGATAGAATAAGTTATGTGACACTCCACTATTTAAGAAAGAGATATTATTCCCACTCCCAAAGGATCATTGATTAATGCAGCCCACACACAATCAATTAGTGGTGAAGTAAGAGACAAATGGGGAAAAGTCAAACTTTCTATATTTAGAGAGATGCCTTTTTTTTATATATATAGAAAATCAAATGTCTGAGCCTAAAATGGAAGGAAAGTAACATAGCATCACCCATCCCATCTTAGAAACCCTTGAAACTCTCTCACAGAGACTCTTGGGGAAGTGGCCATGATCTGGCTTCACCGTTTAACTACCTAAGGCTGGAACAAGCGCCCTCTTGGGTTTCTCTGCTCAGCTCAGAGCAAGGCTGAACCGTCCTTAGCGAGCTCCGAATATCTCAATCAAAGCACTTACTCTGCTGATGGAGAAGACCATGCCAGGCTTGCCAGAACAGACGCCCATGAAGCAGTGCCGGAATTGCCAATAGAAGAGATGCTCACAGATGAAGGTGATGAGGCTGAGCGCCATGGCTGCCCCCAACATATAGAACACACCCGCCATGTTGTCAATGTCCAGCTGGCTGCTCATCACCTCATTCTTCTCATTGTGACAAATGCCAGTGAGCCAGAGAGCTTCCAGTTCTTCCATCTCCCCTAGAAGGGGGACAAGAAGGAGACAGATAAAGGAGGGAGGGAGGAAAAGGGAGGGAAAGAAGGAAGGGAGTTGAAGGGGAACGCAAAAACATGACAGAAAGGGACAACCACAAAAAGAGAAAAAGAATAGTTTTTATTAATACCATTACATCTTAACCCATGAACATGTCCCAAAGTATTCAGTGGGAGTGCAATGAATGGAAATACAGGTAACTCAAGGAAATGGGACTCCTTAGCCAGTGCAAATTGGTAGCTCAATGCTTGATATTATATACAATATGCCATACAAGGAACAAGAGTTCAAATTAGTGAGAACAGTTTGTGGACAAAGAAGTCAATGGGTGAGAGAGAGAGAGAGAGAGAGAACACGAACTTGAGAGTGGGAATGGATTTTAATTTATATTTAAAGGCATTCTAGACTGCAGGTGTAGCATAATCACCGAGGAGGAAGTAGGAAAACAGATGCTCATAAATGGAGAGGCAAGAAAAACAGTTCAAGCAGAGTAGTAACCCTCAGCAAAGAAAGCTTAGTAAGAGAATTCTAAGGTTAATCACTTTGCCCTTTATTTTATAGAAAATGGGGATAACATAATCAAATGGGTAAAAACTCTTGGAATTATACAGAGCAGATTAGATTAAGGAAGGAGAGGTAGACAGAGATTGAGAGACGTTGAATCTTTATGGTCTCTCAGAATCACAGATGTCTTATAGAGAAAAATATGAAACCCACAAGAGGAAGAAGATGGAATGAAACAAAACCACTACAACCTGCCTCCTCTCAACTCTGCTTAAAGGGTCATGAACTTCTCCAGTTGTATCAGACTCATACCTACTCTCGATGGATACTAATCAGTAGAAATGTAGACATCTCAGACATTCCCCACCCCCAACCAAAATCCAAGACCAAAACCAAACAAACAAGCCAAAAACAAAGAAAGAAAACACGTATCTACTCTAGAATGTCACCAATTCACTCGAATGAAATTCTGGTTTGCTAAAATTTTGCATTTGCATAGCACAATGAAACCCAAAATCCTCTCTCCAGATCTACTTGGTAATAGAATATGGCTCCATTTGGCAGTGACTACTGGTCATACCAGCACTCCAGCTTCAAACCCTGACTCCTCCTTATAAGAATCCACTCGCTTTTCTTCTCTTCTTCAATTCAACAATGCTTTTCCTAACTAGTGTAGCAGCCAGATTCAGATGGAATCTAGAAACCTGCCCCTGGGCTTGTGTCTCTGATGTCTTCCCCAATAGAAAATGCCCTATAGCCCTAATTGACAGATCCACAAGACTGGTAGACTGGGGGACCATGCAGAGTGAAGCTCATCTGTATCTAGATTATTTTGTGTGTGAAGATTGTGGGTAGAGTGCTTTGGCCCAGGACGTGAAGAGAAATGGAGAAGACAGTAGTTGGATGAGATACATTTCTCAGTGTTTACCCTATCACCAGAAAGACATGGGAAGTGCCTTCTGGTGTCTACATCTGAGGACCCTTGCCCTCCGCATCTCTAGCCAGAAGGCCATGGCAGGACAGAGTGAAGGATGTGGAAACAGACACACATTTATTTCTCTTTCCTTTCTCCTGGAATAGAAAGTGGAGTGACCTACATCTTTCTGGTGTTGTGCCACATGTAGGGTGACATCTGAAACATCTAACTGTAACCTCCTTCATTCCTGAAGGTTTCAATGTTCTGCATGATCTTCAAATGATCCCTTGTCGCCAACTACTTTAATCCCTTCCCTCATCTTTACCCAGTGCAGGTTAAAGTATGTCTCCTTGTGATTCACTTATCAAACCCCACCATCCTGGTAGGTTAGGGTGTGACTTTGAAATAGGGTCATTGTAGATGTAATTAATAATGGCAAAGTCACACTGGAACCTCATGTGATTGGCCTTAAGAAAAGGGTGGATACAGAGAGAGATGAATACAGAAGAAAGATGTTCACCCAGGTAGAATGAAAGTAGAGATCTGAGTGGTGCTTTGACAAGTCAAGGGACACCAAGTAGAACCAACAAGAAGAGAGCACCAAGAAGAGCCCTCAAAAACCATGTAACAAGCATACAGTGGATTCTTCCTCATCACTTCCAAGTGAAGCTACCTGTAGTGCCTAGAACTTCAACACAATGAATTCAACTGCTTACGCCACACCATTCCTGTCATTTGTTATGGGGGCCCTAAGAATCCAAAACATACTCTCTAATCTTATCATATCCTGTGCCATGCTGTTTTGAATACACAGAGGATAAAGGTTGCTATTTCGGAACAGCTATTGGTTAAGGCCAAGTGGACACTCCCCCTTACTTTAACTCACCATCTCCAAACAGCTGCAGGATAGCAAGATCCACCTGGCGCTTCCACCCAGAGTCCTTTTGGATAGCAATGCCATAGCCCGTAGAGGCAAAGACCTTGCCACTGCCAATGGTCACCAGCTTGCAGCCTTCATCTCTTCCGGCCATGTAGTTGAGCACGGCTGCATCGTAGATGAATGCATCAAGCTTCCTGCACAAGAAAGAAGCACACCAGCATATACCGAGGAGGAAATTGCACAACAACACTAGCTACCGGGCCATTAGTATGAGGTGGTAGGGTTGCAGAAGCTATGTGGAGGACTGGCTCACAGTAAGGCTCAAGATGGACTAAGGTTAGAGTCTAAAGTCTGCATCCCAGGCTGCTCTTGATGGGACTTCAGGTTGAAAGGAGTTGTTTCTTTTATTCCCCCCCTCCACCTCCCACCAGGAATGATAAGAATGTAAGTTGGGCCTGAGGCCAACTCATAAGCTGTGTCTGAAAAGGAGAAAGAGTAAAAATGAATCAATAAAAATAATAACAGAAATAATGAAAAGTAAGCACCTCAGTGATAACAAATAGCACGGGTAAGATTTATATAACATTTTTCATTTCTCAGTTCATTACAGTCCAGAGTGGGGGAAAGTGTGGGTGTATATGTTTCAGTAGATATGTGGCTATTTTGGTGGTCAGAAAGACTTCAGTGTTCTCTTGGGCTATGTGACTCTGCTTTGAGGGGCCAGGCTGGTGACAAGCTTGTGTGAGAGCAAATCTGAAGCGCTGCAAGAGAAGGCAACATACAGAAGGAACAAAGTCTTTCAAATTCCTAAGCCTACATGCACATGGAGCGAGACATTGAGCTTTGCAAAGAAGGGATGCACAGAGAAAAGATGGGGGCTAAGAGCAAGAAGGCATGCACCAATCACTGCTTCCAAACAGTTCCACGCAGAAAGACTGAGGGAGCAGCTCAGATAAAGCCATGCAAGTGGCAGATATGAAAGCGAGCAGGACATGCAACCCTCCAGAATAGTTACGGGCTAGGGAGCTTTGCCACTCCTCCAGAAAATAGAAAACAGAAAAAACCAAGCCCTTTTTGATATGACAAGCAAAAGGACATTTCATAAAAATGTATCCTATAAAATGTAGGTTGGTGGCATGCCCAAACATCAAGCTTCTGGTGTAACTGAGAACTATGGGTATCCCACAGTTTGGACTACCCAGAGCTCTCCTACCCTAACCTCAGATCGTCTGAAACCCGTTGTGACTTTGTTCAGTGAGATTGAACACCACCGCATTCTAAATGGCCACACATCTAGGTGGTACTCGGAAACCTTGAGGTGCAAAGGTGTCCAGAGGAGGTCCCCAGTCATCACAGAAGAGAGGGAAACAGCTGGATGACCCATTAGTCTCCAAATCTCAGCATTTACAATGCTCAAGTACCGGTCATTCTTCACAGCCCTGGCTTTCTCCAACTAAAGGACGAGTGTGCCCAGAGAGCTACATCGACGGCTTGTGAACAAATACACGCTGGGTACAGAGAATGGCTGTGAGGAGTGACAATCAAAGCTGAAATTGGGGATCAATCCACACATACGTACTTGTGGTCATCTACGAATTTCTGCACACTTCCTGTTTCATTTCCCCCTTGTCTATAGACACCAGAACTGTTTGTTCTACCTCTGAGAGCTCTTGTGTAACAGATATGAACTCTCTCCTTGACTCTTCCTTTCTAGTTTTCAGAGTTTCTTTTACACTCCATGGCCACATTCATGCAAGCAGAAAACAGTTTGCAGGATGGTACAGAGAAGCAAGTAACAGCATAAGAACTCTTGCACAATGGTTGGGATAGCATCATCAGCTTTGACTTGGAAACAACCTTTGATTTAATGAGTATGGATCCAGTTCAATCTGTGTCTAATGGATGTGAGAAATGTAGCACTCTGAGCTTGGAGGCCGTTCTTACCCTGTTTTCAGGGAGAGCAAGGCATCATCTACACCCCTTTGGTTGAACTTTCCCATGTAGGCATGCATTTCTGCATAGTTATTACGGATATTCCTCTCTGTGCTGCCATTGGGCACAGTCCCAAAGCGGAAAGGGGGTGAGAAGTCATTAGGTCTCTGGAACTGGAGAGAGAGAGAAAGAGAGAGAGAGACAGACAGAGACAGAATAAAGAAGAAATGCTTTAGAAAAATGTGAAGAGACATTAAGTCAGCATTAGTGAGTTTATAATGGAAAGGCACCGACTATAATTCACCAAACACATTAGCCTTCACTCAGGAGCAGTAATTGCCTTCTGGAAGTGGACTTCAGTTCAACTCAATTTAATATATATTGTTGAGAGATTTCTATTTGCCCAGTCCCAAGTTTAATTTGTAACCCTGTGTGTTCGTTCTATGCATACAACACAATACCAGTGATGACGGGCCTGAATGTGGCATGATATAGTTTGTGGTAGATTAGTTACTTTTATTTCCAAAAATTGTCTAAAATCTGCACCCAGGCCTCTTAATTCAGAGGCCCAAACACATTGTCCTTGTACAATTAAGGTCTCACAGCATTACAGTCATGAAGATAATGTTTGAATATTGAATATATTTTGCTAAGAAATTTTCTTTTGACCTTCAAAGTACTCAAAATTCTGTTGATCCTAAACCAGCTATTGGATAATTCACATGTCATTTTAGCTATGGTCCCCATTTGCTTAAATGCCGAGAGTGTATATCTTCAGCTCCTAGCACCAGAATTTAAATTTCTTGGATTCTGTCCCTATGACATCAGTCTTATTCCTGGCTATTACCCTCCAGTGAGTTGGGTCTTAATGATGTTTTCCAAGCACATAATTTGACCATTTGGATTTCCAAGGCCTCATCAAATCCATCTCTTTAACACAAACTCACCTTTCTCTTTGGGCTAATTCAGGTCCTTCATTTTAAAATATTGCTCAAAGCAACTGCTTTGGGAAACCTCCTGTAAATTCTTCCTTCTATCATGTTGACCCCCCAAATGATCTCTCAGTACTTGCTATTCTGGTTTAGAGTACTAGATTCACACTATAAATGCAATGACTCCCTATGTCTACTGGCTAAGTATTGAGAACTAGACTTTCATGTGGTCATTAATAGTTTAAGCTCGAGGTTAAAACGGATATGATGACCAGCTTTGCCCCTTATTACTTAATGACTGTGGTCATTGACAGAAAAGATGTACCACTTCTTCTTCCATAATAAGGAGTTGATGGTGCCCAGTTCTCAAGAATGCATAAGAAGTACTTGGCGCAGCACCTGACACACCATAGGGTTGCCTGACACAAACCAGGTCACTGGGTTAGAGGGTCTTCAACAGAGAAAATGCCTACAGTAGATTGTGCTGTAGGCAAGTCTATAAGGCATTTTCTTGATTAATGATTGGTGTGGGAGGACCCAGTCTACTACACTAGGTGGTCCTGGATTTATCATAAAAGCAGGCCTGAGTAAGAAATGGAGAGCAAGACAGTAAGCAGCACCTCTTCATGGTCTTTGCTTCAGTTCCTGCTTGAGTTCTTACCTTTGCTTCCCTCATCGATGGACTGTGACTGGTACACGTAAAGTGCATAACCCCTTCTTCCCACATTCCCTTTGGTTACGGCCTTTATCACAGCAGTAGAAGGCAAACTAAGACAGTAGATGCTCAGTGATTGGTTCCATATTGTTCTGAATTCATGTTCATTATAGTTTTGTTTTGCTGATAAACAGCAGGCTACCTAAGGTTCTTATCCTGTTTAAGTATATCTAAGATGACACAGAATATGGGCATAAAGCTGTCCCCTTGGCATAGAGGGGACACCGAAGGTATTTAAAGCACTCTTGGTTTCAATACTATTATCTGTTACCTTGGAGCTGTATTTGAAAACCTAGCACACCAACCCAGGGACCACTGAGCTTTATGAACAGCCCAGGTTCCGTGGCCATTCTTCTCCTTCTCAGAGAATGTGAGGGCTTCGTGGGCTATAGATTGTCATAGCACAAGGAGCCATGACAGCCATTGTAGCTGCTCCTGTTGGCCACAGTTGAGAGTTGAGTCAGAGTCACGCACCTTGGTAGGATATTTAGGCGTCACATCAAAAACAGACTTTCCAACGGGAAAACTCTTCTCTTGTGATCAGCATGTTAAATGCCACTGACAGCCTCTGTTTGTTTGTTTTAAAGGGGTTACAATTTTTAAGGAAATAAGCAGAAGAGTCAGAAGTATCTTCTCAAAGCTAACTAGCTTAAATCTTCCTTTGGACAAATGATAAAACAGGAACCCAGTGAGGGTAATTTGCTCACTGTCACCCAGGGGTAGTGGTGGCGAATGTCATCAGCATTTTCACTGGCCTAATTAAGGATGACTCCTCACTGTGCCCGGCAGAGAGCAAGCATATAGTAAACAAGGCTATGCTTTAATAAAAGAGACAGACACCAGAATACTTCACACGTCACTGTCAAATATAACTCCTCGGATATCTGAAGAAAGCCATCCCCTAAATCCAAAGCAGGGTGAGTGGCACAGGAGGTAGCTGGGCCCCTGGGGTCATATGAATGTCCTCTCATCTGTAAATCTGCACTTTGCTAAGACAATGACAATGGGCTTAAGACATTGACTAAGATACTGCAGATCCCTCCCACAATAGTTTCTGAAGTATTATTGAAAGCTGGAATTACATCCAATTCAGATCTGATATAAATTATTATCATCTAGGTTTTTTTTTTTTTAAAAACTTGATGCATGTAAGGTACAACATGCAACGATTTTTGATTAACCAAATAGAATCCTGGGCCCAGTGTTCCACTTCCTGATGGAGCTACAGGCCAAAGCATTTCTAATTCTGAACCATAATTTTTTTTTTATTTTAGATGATGTTTAGAGTCTCTATATTATTTTACAACCACATCCATAGGTACAGGAAACATTTCAAAAAAAAAATCACCCTGGAAGAACAAACACCACTTTCAAAGAGGGGCAACGCTGATGGAATCTGAAGACTTCCTGAGGAATTCCAGGGACATTATTGCCTTGGTACAAAACTGATGCAGGGGGAGGCTGGCAGTATGGAGCAGCTGCCCGCAGAGATGCACATGGACAGTGTGAAGGCCACCCAGTGGAGAGAAGCTAGTTGTCAACAAATGGTGTGAAGGTAATTAGATGTCCCTGGACAAAACAAACTGTACTCCTCATCCCCCACAAGATCAATAGCAATTACGCCAAACTTGTAAACGTTTCAGGAGAAAATTGTATGAGAACACTTTTGTAACCTAGAGTTAGATGAAGACTGTACATCAAGTGTCCAATTCACCCACAGAGGGAAATAAAGATAAATTAAAGGTCATCAAAATTCAGAACTTCTCTTTGAAAGATGCACTTAGGGTTATGAGAAGATAAGCCACCAGTTGGGAGGAAGCATCTAAAAATGAATTAAAGCGATTTAAAAAACAAATCAGGTAACAGCAGAATAAGACTTACATCACTTAGGCACCATCCCCGAACAAATAACCAGAGAAAACAACCCAGACTACAATGTGGACAAAATTTATCTTGGAGGAAATTTGGTTTAAATTCAGCCCTTTCTCATTCCTGTTGTAGGAACATGAACACAGGCAAGTTACTTAGCCTTGCAAAGTTCCATTTTATTCTGGAAATATCATTTTAATATCTAAGATAATACATAGACACTGTAAGAAATCTCAAAATTATTAAGTTCTTCTGCGGCAATGAAATTCTGTCCTGTGTGAGGCCGTGTTCCCTCAGATTGAAAAGTCTTGTTCTCTAATCTGCCCCTTAACTAGGCCAGTCTGAGGGCCTAGAATTAGCCAGAGCAGGTGCAAGAAATAAGCTTGCCTTCTCTTTTGAAAATTCTTGTTCAGCTCGACGGGAGGTTTAAATAAAACGGATCTTTTAAAACTGTCAGTGGACCTTGAACTTAACTAAAATTCACATTCACAGGAAACAGTTAGTATGCTTAAGGAGACCCATGGGGAAGAAGGAAAAGAAAACTCCCAAATGCCTTGATGTTTCAATAAATGCCTTTGTCATGAAACTCACCCCAAGATGCAAGGCCCTGTTGTTTAACCTTGGTGACAGTTGATGGTCTCTGGGGTACAGAGGAGGAATTAAAATGTATACTATGAGGAATCTAAATTAGAACAGGAAGGACCTTGACAAATAATTTTAAAAATTATGACTTCAAAAAGCCAGGGAGAACAATAATTAGATTTGAAAACTCTGTCTGATTTCAAAATGGTGATATTAAAAACAAAACAAAAACCCCAGCATTTTTATTAATCACCTTTGACCACCCAGATTGTGATTGTTAAAACCCAGATCCATTTAGTGAAATGAAAGTACAAGAGGAGAGGATGCTCAGGGATCAGGCCCATTTCACAGATGAAGACACCAAAGTCCTGGAGAGGTCAAGCCTATTGCTCCAAACTGTGTAAAGAAGACAAGCTGAGCCAGCAGGGATGCTGCAGAGAGTCTCTGTGTCCTGGCTTCCTGGGCAGTGAGGCCATGTGTTAAGTGGGGTCACCTGGGAGGCCATCCTTCCATTTCTGACGCTCCCAGCCTCTCCACCAGATCCAACACTTGCTCTTGGCAATTGCTGTGAACTCACAGTAGCCCAAGGGCTAACACAGAGTGGGAGCGTCAAGCGAATTGGAATCTTACTTGCTCTTTCTGAAGAGCAGGGACTCAGAATTTAACACCCTGAGCCTTTCACATCTGAACCTCAGTCTTTGTCTTGACAACCTTAAAGTGAATTCCTCTTGACAATCAGTCATGCAAGGAGAAGGATGCAGAGACCAGGGGCAAAGGCCCTCACTTTCAAATGATCCTTCTGTTGGACTCTGGACACTTGGCTGCCACCACCCCATAAAAGAGTCTCTCCTAGAGCTTGTGGCAAAGATAAAAGAAAGAGGGACAAGGAAGCAGGGAGGGTCTAGACCAGTTTGTTTTCTTACCATCAACTAAATATGTCAGTTGATTTTCCCAAGTACAGGGCTCTGCTAATCCAGTAATATCAGCCACACTCATTCAACACCTATGAAAGTGCTGTGAAATAGCACATCATCTTCTTTATCTATGGTAATTAGAATATGCCAGTTCATTTGGAGTAGACTGTATTAAGCTATGAAAAAAAAAAGAAGAGAAAACCTCAGGTCCGGTTTCTAGGAGTTAACCTCCCGGCAGAGTCAGAAATATAAGTGTTCTCTGCCATTGTTCACATCTTCTTGTTCAGTCTTTCATCTATATTTCTATTCAGAAAGTATTTATCCTGTGTAGACAAGGTGTAGGGGATTTGGAATAAGATCTGTAGAATAAGATCCAGAGGCTCATATCAAAGAAGGATGAATGGGTAACATATATAGAAACATATGTGTGTATTTCTATGTACATTCACAAACGTACATGTGTGCTTCAACTACGTGGTAGGCTAAAGTTGGTCACATATATTTTGCCATTCCTCCCATGGAGAGGGAAGCCTGTGTTCCCTCTCCTAGGCTGAACAGGTGACCTGCCATGGAAAGATTCAGAAGAACCGCCCAGAGACTTCTGAGCTTGGAAAGTGAATATGAACCTTTACAGCCCCTTCACTGGCCTTCCAGAACCTCATTCTAAGGGAAGGCTTTTAGCATTTAGGGCATCCTACATATCTAGTCTTGGGCCCAGTCTCAAGCCCCAGTCTTGAGGTCACCAAACTGGAGACAGCACCTGTGAGTGTTCCTAACTGTGGCCCCAGCTTGTCTCTCTGCTCTACCCATTCTGGCCAGGACACCAGAGAAGTCAGTAAAGTCATTTTGATCCCTCAAGGTCAGCAGGTCTAGCTCTACCCTTAGGTGAAGATCGGATGACTCTACCCATGCCACATAAATTAGAAGACACACTCAGCCAGGCTTTACACAGATATCTGACCCCCCAAAGTCAGTGAAGCATAATGAAGTGGTTCTTGCTTTGAGACTCTAAGCACTGGGGTTCCAACACAGCGATGAATTCTTGGGGAATGTGGAATGTTTCAAGACAAGACAAACCATATACCGCTACAGACTGATTGGCAGTCATCAGTAGGCCTTTGTGACAAGATTGTGTTTGAGCTGAGACCTCGGTAAGATCAGTTATCCAAAGCACATGTGGGAAATACAAGAGGCCCAGGAATTAGCCAATAAAAAATGGTCCAGACTGGTGAGGTGGGCAAACATCACGGCGATGGGAGCTTCAGTGAAGCAGGACCCTGTGTCAATGGGAACACGGGGCAAACAGCAGCTCAGAGGGTGACACAGAAGAGCTTTCTATTTGGACAGAAGAAGCAAAGCAATGTCTAGACAGCATGATCTGCTCAAAGGCACAATACAGATATAATAATATCCACACTCACTCAATACCTATGGAACGAGAAAGCTCAGGCACCATCCCAGACCATGAGCACCTCCTCCCTTTTGCTACAGCCTTATAGATAAGGGGCTGATAAAGGATGAGGAAGGAAACAGTAGCAAAATTACAGTTACGAAGTACCAACAAAACAATAATATGGTTGGCAGGGGGCATCACCACAACCTGCGGAACTGTATTTTAATGGATCACAGCATTAGGAAGGTTGAGAACCCCTGCTCTAAGTTATGCTAAGCAGGAGAGCCTCTACACATCCTGACTCTCCCACTTGATAGCCCTGAGACTCTGCACAACTCATCTTCTCTGTGCCCCAGTTCCCAAACATGTAAAGTGTACCTATGCACCAAGCATTCACCTAGTTTCCCTGAGCACATTTGTAGCACAGTGCCTGGCACATGATAAGCACACTGAGTTACCTGTTATTGTTAACATGGTTCTTGCTATGATCGCGCCCACTGTCACTGGACGTAACTGAACGATTCTGTCAGAATGACAAAACTGGGGTTTTGTGTTAGAAAAAGTCCTCTGTCGCCAGCACATACCCCAGGCTGGAAGGAACAGATTGAGGAGACAAGAGCTGGACCTGAGCTCTGAGGAGAGACTGGGCACTTTGGTGGGGTGAGGTGGGGAAGGATAATGAGATGAAATTTCGGGGGCATCTTGTAGCAGCTTGAATAAGAATGTCCCTTATAGGTTCCCACACTGAAACACTTAAGTCCTTAGTTGTTTTAAGAGAGGGTTAGGAGCTGTGTCCTTCCTCGAGAATGTCACCGAGGATAGGTTTTCAGAGCTAAAATCCTCTTGCCACTTCAGTTTTGCTCTCTGTCTCTGCCTTGTGCCTGTGGTCCAAGTGTGAGTTCTCGGCAGCTTTCTCTAACCTCCATGCCTGCCTGCTGCCTTGACCTGGCCTTCATGGACTCTAACCCTCTGGAACCACAAGCCCAAATCAACTTTTCTTCCAAAGTTGCCTTGGGCATGCTGTTTTTATCACATCAACAGAAAGGTAACACATATATTCTAATATCCTCCGTGACCACAAAAGATAGCTGTTTGCATCACACTGAACACAAAAGACCCTAGCGGTCCCATGACTACTAAAATTCCAAATAAGAACAGGTGTCAGGAGGCCAGGATTCCAGGAAGGCTTCCTGAAGTGGGCAGTTTGAAGCTGCAAAGAGGGAAGTGGAGTTTTCAATGGCGTGTGTGTGTGTGTGTGTGTGTGTGTGTGTGTGTGTGTGCAACCTTTTGCATACTCCCCTCTAACCAGGAGTGAAAAGCCATTTGTGAATTCCTTAGGGGCATTGGAAAGAGGAAGTTCTGAAAGCAAAAGCAACACCCCAGATCTCCTCAAGGAATATGACCTCTGTTGTTCAGGCTGCTGCTCTGATCCTGAGACCTTCCCCTCAGTGGCCTGTCACTTCTCCTCAGGAGGCTAACAGGAGGTCAACTGCAGCTAAATCTGGCAATTGACACCACAGAGGGAGAGAGGCTCTACCGAGATGAAGGGGTTGGGGAAGTGCCTTTCAGGGTGTAGACCAGCCTGAAAATGGCTCTTCTCCTTCAGTCTGTCCAACCAGCATGTGCCGATGAGTGCAAACCAGAATTGTGACCTTGAGGATCTGCAAACTGGACACTTTGCTCACAGCTACACTGCTAGTGACAAGGGAGCTAGGGGCTTTTGTCTTCAGAGCATGACAATCCCACACATAAATAATTCATCCCGTTACTTCTGATTCTACATTTGAATCACAAAGAGAGTCAATGCCTGAATGCCACTCAGTCTTTCTAGGCCCTCAGGAAAAAAAAAGATGGGTGGGTTCTTCATGCTGTCCATGTACTGATAAGAACTCTACAGTGACCCTCTTTACCTGCCCTGAATTCCTCTCACCACCCCTATTAATGCCATTACCTCCATCCTCCACAGTTCTTCCAAACCGTTGACTTTTGGCATCATTATCATTATTGATGAGCATGTCTATGAATCTTAACCTTACACCAGGTCTTGTCATCAGCACTGTCAAGATACAATATAATTCCACCACCCAAGAAAACTCCCTCATGATATTCTTCTAAAGATGCCCCCTGGCCTCTGACACACAATGACCTGTTCTCTTCCCATCGTTTTGACTTTTAATCATTCTTCATTACCCAGGAATATTAAACCAAACTACCATACTGCTTACTCCCATATAGTCCCATTCGTCATTGACATCTGTAGACCAAGTCTCTGTTTCGAAAGCCAGGGTGGGGAAACCCACCAAAACAAACAAGCAAAAATTAAGAGAAAGAAGATGATAACGCAGTAAACTCGGGAAAGATGTAACATGCAGATGGTCAGTTAACAATGGAGGACTATTTCTTCTCAAATGCTATGTGTATGTATTGCCTCAGGGCACAAAGATCTGCCCCAATTTGAATTCTTCTATTTTGAAATGTGGGTTTCAGAACAGTCCCTCAAGATGCCACTCAAGGGTCAACTCTACAATGGTGGGTTATACAATGAGATTCCTCACCATCCTTGAAGTGATAGTATGGAATGGAGGTAAGAGGGACAAATGATCACTTGCGGGCTGTAGAGTTGGACCAGTAGGTAAAGTGGCTGCTGAGCAAGCACAAAGACCCGAGTTCTGATCCCCAGAACCCGTGTAAAAACCTAGGGTAGTGGTGGTGAACTCCTAAACCTCACTACCAACCAGGGGTAGAGGGAATAGAAATATGCAAATCCCTGACGCTCTTTGGTGGGTCAGACTAGTAGAGTCCTTGAGCTTCATGCTAATGAGAGATCCTCCCTCAATGAACTAAAAGAAAAAGATGGAGAGCAATGGAGGAAATATAGGCTGTATCAACCGAGGGCCTCAACACACACATACACCCCTGTGCATGTGCATACACACATATGTGCACATGTTCACACTAACAAGTATACACACATGTACACACCAAGTAATTAGCTTTACATTTCATTATAAAGCTATATTTACTATTCACTGGAGAATATATTGTTTGGATGTACTCAAAGGTGGTAAATAACTTTTCCTATAACAGCAGCAGTACAGAATGTAGCAAGAAGATATAGATTCATAATTTAAGGTGACAACATGAATTCAGGTCTGTTTCTGGGACCCTGGCGAACCCAATAACATTTTGCTACTACCATATGGTAGCACTCAGCAAGCACTAGGTAGCCCCATTGCTCTAGTTCCCTTTACCAAGTCTCTCTCTCTCTCTCTCTCTCTCTCTCTCTCTCTCTCTCTCTCTCTCACACACACACACACACACACACACACACACACACACACTCACATACTCACACACTCACACACTGCACACACATATGCCTGTACTTGCATGCGGGAAGATTGGTTAGCTGGTCCTTCTCCCTGTCCCATTGTTCTAGAAGCCTCCTTCAGAGTTCTGTATGCTATGGTGTTGGGGAAGAAGAGCTCTGCCTCTCTGGTTCAGTGTGGAATGCCAAATTACCCCAAGGCTTCAAAGAAAGGAGGTGAGGGAGGGACTGGGCTTCTCTTTCTCCTATCATCATTCTCCGCTGGGGCTTCCAGGAAACAAAACGTCAGTTCTTCAGGTCTCTCGAGATTAGCTAACTCCCAGATTTCCTCACAAGGACCTTGATGCAGCAAAGTAATAATTTGTTTTGAATTTGCTAAGAATTTAAATAAACAAACATTTGTTTCTATATTTACCACATCAATTTTATTGACTATGTCTTTATCTGTCCCCTGAGGTTTTAGGTGTTTGGCAAAATCTGTGACTTGCCATCAAATATCATCATCAATATAGCAGGTATAATCCCAAGTATGTGCTTGAGCTCTGAAGAACAATAGAGATGGGCTCGACATTACCTGTTAACTTGGACTAATGATGGTTTGGTGTCAATAGCAGCTAACATGCCTCCCAGCACATACTATTTGCTCTACAACTTGTATGTAGCAAGTCATTAATTTTCTTGTTAAGCCCATGAGGTAGACATTCTTATTCCCACTTCAAGGGTAAGGACACTAACATCCTGATAGATAATTTTGGTCAATCCTTATGGCTAGGTGGGAGCAGAGAAAGAATTAAAACAGAGTCCTCACACATAACCATAAGTCATATCACACCACTCCACATAGGCAGAACACAGGCTCAGAAAACAAATTGTGTCAAGAATCCAAAGACCAGATGGCCATGACAACTTTTCCCAGTGGCAAATAGGAAAAGAGAGGGCTATAGAAACTTAGAGCACATGAGAAATATCATGACAGGGGTAGAGTTTACATGGAGTAACCTTTATATGCTTGCCATGTTTGACTATCAGCGAGGGGCTTGTGGAAGGCATCAGAGCAAGGAGGCTCTCATGAACAAAGACAACGTAGCCCATGAGTACATTGTGTACCCTGAAGGTGAAAGGAATGTCTGTGTGTGCAAACATGATACACGAGTATGGTACCTGGATGGAGGCCACTGCTTGAAAAACAGTGACTTGACCAGGCCAAGGAAAGATCCAGCATTTAGTTGAATTAGGATTTAGCGTAAGGGTATAGCTGGGATAACAGAGGGGCTGTGTAAGAAAAGTCTACTAGAAAATTACCAACTTGAACTTGAATTTATGGTATCATAATGGGAAGGTATATATGAAAAGGGCACCAGAATGGAAAGCTATGTTCAGAGCAAGGAAGGCTCTATCCCTATTCTTCCTCTATTGCCCAGGTTTCCCTCCTGACCACCTGGTAGTTGCAGAACACATCAGGGGGTTCCTTCCAGAACATCCTCTTCTCTGCCCTGGGTAATTCTGTGTCCCTCATTTGTACCAGCTCAATTGCACAGCCCTCCCCTGACCTGCTGAGGGAAAACTACTCCCTGTCAACATCTATATATCATTCTCTTCTCAATTCTCTGCCTTTCTTCCCTTTACACTGTGATGTCACAGGCAAGATTTTTGCCTATTGTACTCATTGTTGCAAACCAAGTGCCTAGAACACTCCCTGACTCTAACTAGAGTCTCCATATGAATGATCTAAATGATCTAATAAATTAATGACTTGGATTCTGTGCATTAGGCCACAAACTCCACTTATAGGGCTTGCTGGTTAATGCAAAATCATGCAACATGGCCAAGTGTGATGCCTCTCAGATGTACTGCTGGGCTGCCATCCCCAGTGACGAGGAGTTAATTTGTCCTTGTGTCAGTTGAGGACATCTTTCTGGCACATTCTTCATTTTTCCTTCAGGAAAAAAAAATGTATCAGAGCTGAGATCCCATAAGAGCTTGTCAGATTCAGGACTTGACGATGTGTATAGATATTTCATTGGCATCAAAAATGTGACAGAGTTGGGGATGGTTATGATAGCATGAAGATGAAGTGAGCCAGAGACACGAGGACAGAGGATTTAAGTTTTATCCTTCAGCAGTCCTGCATCACACCCTGCCTTTGCTCTGTTCCTCCAACATACTTTCAGGCAAGACTGGGCTTTCTGCCTTCCCACATCACTCCAGGTCCCAGCTGGCCTGGGAGAGATCAGAGATGTTATTCCAGATTTTGCTTGAAGCAGTGGGTACCAGCAAAGACCAACGGCTCTTAAGGAAGCCTTTAGGTAAAGGATGGATGTAGATAGACTCACCACAGAATGAGGATCTAATGTTAGTTGCTCCAGGAGTCCTGGCAGGTTGGATCTATTGTGGGAGGGTATTAGAGGTCCCTACCAGGTGTCTTTATGGACGGTGCCTCACTGAATCACCTGCTCTATGCTCCTGACAGCCAGCACTGATGTCTTTTGAGTCACGAAGCTGGGGTGAGGGTTTGGACTGTCAAAAGACTGTGCCAGGTGAGACCTCTGACCCATGATGATCAGAAGAGAAACAGGTCAGGGTAACAGGCACACATCTGCAGTCCTGGCAATCTGTCTGATCAGTTGGTTTCAAACTGACTAATAGAAATGAAAGTATTTGTGTTTTCTGTCACGTTGTGACCGTTTATAGCACAACAGGATTTTTTCCCCCTTTGGTCCATAAAGTTGGCTCTACATAGAGACACCGCAGCCGGATGAACGTCAGAGCCACAGGTAGTCCAGTGATCCCACCTGGCATACTGCATCTCTCTAGGCTTCACAACAGGTCTCCAAGGGCAGGAAAAGCCCTTGGTAAGGAAACTAGTTTAACTTTGACACACTCTTTCCCTGGACTTATCCTGCCCTGGGTTTGTTTTCCAGACTACCCATTAGTCCTCCCCATACCCTTGTGATCTGGGACACATAACTGGGAAAAAATGGAGACAGAATCATGTCTAGACTACATGAAGGGAGAAAGGAAAGCCTGAGAATCATCAGCTGTCTCAGATAAAGAGTCTATGCCATTTGTGTCCCTTCCTCCCCTCTTCTATTCACTCTGCACATGTCTCGGGTACCTGACTGAGCTGCTCAAGAAATGAAGACTCTTGATGGCAAAGATAGGAAGAGACTTCAGCTCCTCAGTCCTTGGGGACTAAGTAAAGTCTTCATGCCTTAGCCAAACATGAAGGGCCTCTACGTATAATGTATTAGAAAGTTTGTGCTGCAAACGTTTCAAGAGCCAGGGTGTGAGGGGAAGGGAATTTAGCATTCCCTAGTGACTAAGGGTTAGACGTCATTCTAAACTATTAATTTATAATTCATATTTTATTTAAATACCATATATCCAAATTCATTCAGTGAACACCTGCAATGTATTACGATATATAGCTATAGAAGTTATGTTGGAATTTGGATACAAAAGACCTTGGATAATTTAAGAAACAATGTTTGGTATGTACTTATTCTAGAAGTACCATCTAAGAAGCTACTAATATCCTTAATACTGCCTTTAGATGAGCCTGTTTGGTTGTTACTTGTTTCTTGTCCACTCTGAAAGTGGACAGTGTAAGTAGTTCATTTGGGTGGACTGACTTTTGCTGTTAGTGATGCACAGGAAAATGGCAGGTGCTCTGCAAACATAAGGCTGATTGAGAAGAGGGCTTTCCCCCATTCAGGGAACAAAGCAGACTCAACAACTGGCATACCAGAGAGCCATACTTTACTATTCACAAACAGGAGACAGGTGATAATCAGGGGCTCTGAAGAGGTCTAATATCTCCCCAAATAAATCGTGAAAGAATACTGTGACTTAAGATCTAACAAGCCAAAATAGAAGCACAGTTGGAGACCCTACTTACTCAGATTTCCTCTTAAATGTCTGCCTAATTTAGGTGGCTTGACAGGAGGAGAAAATAAAGGTGTGAAAATTCTATCTGGCATTGTAAATGTCAAATATTTCTCATCTGCATTACCTTACCTTTCTTTCTCCACAGCCATTTGTTATGAAAATATTTCTCAAACTCAAATAGGTATATGGCTTTGTCTTATACCATGAATACTATATGAGTTTAATAACTGTCTTCTCATTCATTTATTCATCCATCCATTCATTCACTCACTCATTCATTCACTTATCTAATAAACCCTCACCTTCACTGTGGTTTTAGTTTAAAAAGAAAGGGAAAGTAATAGAAACATCTCAAATATCTGTACATCATGCCATATACCATGTGATTTCTATTGTGAATAAAGAAAAGTGCAGAAGAATAAATTTAGCTTAGAACCTTTCCTAGATTTTAAATATCTCCACCCCCCCCACAGAAATAGAGATTGTATCTAGGACCTTGAGCATGCTAGATAAGCAATTTACCACTGGGATATGTCTCCAGCATCTCAAATTGTACACCATATGTGCATTTGGTGGCCTGAGGTCTGGCTTCTGCATACTTGGAAGCTCTTGCTGATGAGAATATGCCACTGGGGAGTACCTCCTGCTTAAATATACCCTATAGCCTGGAGTGAGTTCGCTTCATATAAACTTCAAGTTTATATCAGAGAAACACATTAAAATATTCTTATTGTTTTCATACAACATTCAAGTCCTGCATCATTCCAGGTTTGGGGAAGATACTTTGTTTAGAGGAAGCACATAGGCTGAAGAGATTGGATTGCTGCCAGGGTAGATCACTCTGAATGGCCAGTCATCCTTGGAGAAATTATCTAGATGAGTCCATTTCACACACACATTTTTAAGATCTGAGAGGAAAATATCCCCATTAATGAGGATATTTCTTTATCAACCTTCATGCTATGATGAGTCTATTAAGAGGTCAGCAGTCAGATTTCTTTAATAGATCCAAGCATTGCCCATCATGTTTCTCTGTCAGTGGACTGCAGAGAAGCTGGACTTGAATTGTGAACTTGTGAGCCAGAAGCTAATTAATAGAATGGGACTGAGTGCCAGGGTAGACTATAAAGAGAGACAGTGCTCAGTGTTGAATGCTAGCCAAGCAAGTTCAAGGCCCTGGGTTCCAGTCCCAGAACTGAAGAAACAAAATAATCCTTATGAAATAGGTGATATCACAGGGAAGCAGGATGCTTAGGGAAAGGGTAGCAATAAATAGTTGAGCTGGGTCTGTGGGGTAAAGTACCAAACACAGGGGAAAGTGTTTTTTGTTGTTGTTGTTTTGTTTTGTTTTTTTGTGTAATATTGCTCAGAGGATGGGATGGAAAGTACTCTCTCAATCTGAATGACTGCTGACAACATTGGATGGGATTGGAGTGCTAGGCAAATGCTCTGTCATCAAGCTGTATCCCCCAGACAGAAAAACATCTCTCTTCATAGCCTCTTCCAGTGCACTCCCCCATTCAATTAATTGGCTTCTGGTTTTCATTTTCATAACTAATTTTAAAGCAGACTGTCTTCTCTGCAATCCGTTGACAAAGAAATGTGATGCTGGAGAAAGAGAATTACCTTATGTTATTAGCCAATATCCCCACAAAAGCTACTTTGGCTCATGGTTTTAAAAAGGGGTACAGTCATCACGGTGCAGAAGGCAGGGTGTCAGCATCCTAAGATGGTAGGTCACAGTGCTTCCACAGACAGCAGTGGGGAACAAGAAGTAGCACCCCTCCTACCAAACCTCAAAGTCAACCCCCGGTAAGTCATTTCCATCAGTAAAACTCTGCTTCTGATGGTTCTACAAACTTCTAAAACCAGATGGTGACCCAGGGTTTAAACACATGAACTTTGGAGGTTGGGGGATCACTTTCAAATCACAACACACCAAAAAACAGGAGGTCCAAAAGAGGAGAGAGAATGTTAAAAGGATGAAGTTCAGTTAGAACCCATGCAAAGGGGATCTCACCATGTACCACAGCAAGAAGGAATAGGAACTGTTTGCCAGAACCGTGTGAAGAAAGACAGTGGGATCCCAGGGGACCACAAGAGGCATGGATTTGGGATAGAATGCCGCTTTTTAGCGGAGAGTTAAAGACCAAAGTGGGGTAAGGCAAGTGGTTGGGCCATCATCAGGTCTGGTGCATTGTCAACATGGCGTTTCCTCTTTTATAACTTACAAATAAAATTTGACTCATAGAAAACAATTAAAGTTAGTTCATTAAACAGCTAAATGTGAGGAGGGCAAGGCTTATGATGAAAGGTTAAATATTTTTGTTTTCTTTGTTTTGTGTTTTGCTTGGCTTGGCTTAGTTTGGTTTGGTTTGGTTTGGGGTTTTTTGTTGTTGTTGTTGAGACAGGGTTTCTCTGTGTAGCACTGGCTGTTTTGGAACCCACTCTGTTGATCAGGTTGGTCTTGAACTCAGAGATCTGCCTGCCACTGCCTCCTGAGTGCTGGCATTAATGGCGCATGCCACTTATTTAATTTTTTTAACAAGAAAAGGAACACTCAAGGGAATGTCTCTGACATGACATTTGTTATTATGTCTAGCTTGGAAGGATGTGATTGAACTCATTCTGTAGCCAGGGTTGACCCTGAGCTCCATCCTTCTGCATCCATCTCCTAATACCATCACACTCGGCTCACTCTAAGCCTTTGGAAATCAATGTCTGCCTTGGTCCGTGGACTGCTGCTCTCCATGCTACCATGCAAACGGGTATCTGTGCATGTTTGGACTGTACTTACATTAAAATCATATCCTCTGAGGTTCACATGTAATTGAGCATCTCATTTGCTCATGTAGGTAGCTCCATTAATAACCATCCAATAAGCATATACTGAGCAAGTTGTTTCTATATACTAGGTATGATCTATACACCAGGTATTATTTATATATTAGGTATCGATATACTAGGTATCATGAGCATACTAGGTAACATGTTAAATGCAGAGAGTACACTGTCTTAAATAAAAATTCCAGGTAAATAATACAAAGAGAGGGGCTGGAGAGATGGCTCAGTGGTTAAGAGCACCGACTGCTTTTCCAAAGGTCCTGAGTTCAAATCCCAGCAACCACATGGTGGCTCACAACTATCCGTAACAAGATCTGACTCCCTCTTCTGGTATGTCTGAAGACAGCTACAGTGTACTTATATATAATAAATAAATACATCTTTAAAAAAAATAATACAAAGAGAGATGAACTGATCTAAAATGTTTGGGGGTGGGGGGTGGATAAGGCAGGGTTTTGGCAGAACTTAGGCTCCAGACTCAGCATGGGTCTTATGAAGGTTAGGACTAGTTTCCCGAGAGACCCTGAGATGAACACAGCTGTTGAACTGTTCTATTCTAGAGTCTGTTGGAAGGATGACATCAGTTAAGCCAGCGGTTCTCAACCTTCCAAAATGCTGTGGCCCTTTAATACAGTTCCTCACGTCATGGTGACCACAAACCATAAATTGTTTTTATTGATATTTCGCAACTGTAATTTTGCTACTGTTATGCATTGTAATGTAAAGAGCTGATATACAGGATATCTGATATTTGCACACACCCCCACCCCCGTGAAAGAGTTATTCAACCCCCAAAGGAATCACACCCCACAGATTGAGAACTTCTGACATAAGCCCTCCTGAAAAAGACTGAGGAAAAATAATAAATTGTTGGCTCATGAGTGTGGAAGCAATGTCACCAGCCACCTCAAGCTCGTGCCACCATGCCTTCCCCACCATGATACATAATACTGCTTTTTAGTTTTCTTTCATCGTGTGCAAAAACGATGTCTTCCATAAGTTCATTGATGAGTGGCAGTGGAGTGGCAGTGTGCTCACACAGACCTGGTGCTTCCTGCACTTGTTTCCAGTGAGGGATACATAGCAGATTTTAGGCTCTCTCTGATGAATGAGGTAAGAGAAGCGGGGGTGTGGGGGGAGTGAGACTGAAAAGCAATGGTGAATTGCTATCACTCATTTAGAGGAGTCATCCTGCCAGTGTCCCATCACTCAGACACTCCAGCTGAGCCCCCACCAATAAGCAGAACAGACTGAAAAAGCTCAGGTGTTCTGGGGGGGGGTAAACCTTGGCTACAGATAACACCCAACACTAATGTGAACTGAGGACTTAGTATGCATGAGGTACATAGGGTTCTGACCACTTGGCAAGTAATAAACCTTAAATCACCGCTAAACCTGGTGGGCGGAAAACCTTTCATCACCCCCTAACTGGGAAGGGAGGCTCTGGAGGGTTTAGGAACAGAGCAAGACCACAGAGCCTCTTCTCTTGTTTGTCTCCCTGGGCTTTAGCATCTGCCTGAAACGTAAATTTCAGAGGTAAAGTAAACAAAGCCAAAAAAAAAAGAGAGAGAGGGAGAGAGAGAGAGAGAGAGAGAGGCTTTTAACTGAGTGTCACCCAGGGGTCACAAATAACTGGTGAGTTCTCTATAGTCTTTATGAATGGGGCATTATAATAGTGGCTATCTCAGATGGGGGTGCCGTGATTGCCCGTATTGCTCATCTTGAAAAAGAGCACCCAATACAAATGCTAATTCATTTGTGGCTTTGGAATGCAATTTCCCACAGGTTCCGAGCTAAGGACATACCATTCTCAATAGTTCATTGCTAAATCAGCTGTTGAAAAAACACTAACACACTTCCCCCAGTGAAACAGTACTGCAAATGGTTAGCTAATTAAGGGCAATTTAATCCATCAGAGAGCAGAAGTTTAGTGTTAGTACCAGCATGTGTCCTAGGAGCATCCATCCTTTAATAAATGTAGCCAGCCACTGAGAGCAGTCCTTGCTTTCCTTCAGAGCGGGCAGTCCATGAACATCATTGTCAGCACGTATGCCCATTTCCCAGGACATTATGGTGTCTTATTCAGTTCTGGGTCCCAAACCAAACAGTCTCTGTTTCCTTACACAGGTGTGTCTACAAAATCAATATTCCTCTTCTTTCCGTCTGAAGGACCTCAGGCTTAGCAGGGAGATGATCTGAAAAGATATCTTACTAACCTACGAGTAGGTGATAATTCTATTCTTCTAATATAAATGCTTTGCAAAATGTATTTTAAGAGACAGTTTAACGTTGCTTTCCTTTTATATAAAGATTTAAATGGGGATTTTTTTAAGTGCACAAAAGCCTTTGTGATGGTGATTTTGGTAGTCTAAGTGGCTGGATTTAGAAGCACCCAGAAGAGTGCTAAAGCACATCTCATGGTACACTTATACAATGTTTGTGGAGAGTTAACTTAGGGGGAAGCACCATCCTGAACCTGATATCCTCTCCCCTGTCCATCATGGGATGAACTGTATCACATGTTCCTTCTACCGTTACGCTCTGCCGTTAATCACATGGGACCAACCAACCAATCAACCAACCAACCAACCAACCAACCAACTACAGCTATCGTCCTCTAAAACCAGACATTTTGGTATCAGCTATACATAAGTAACCATTATAACCCTCCAGGAGAATGGGCTCACTCAGACCAGTCTGCTCAGATGACAGATTGCTTGGGGAATTACTTTCTTTCCGTGATGATCCCTGCTCTCCATGAAACCCTGGATATTTTCCTAATTACGCAGTAGTTCACATCTAAGTAGCTGGTACCATCCTGAGTGGGTGGAAGTAAAAAGGCTGCTCAGCTGAATCCTGTATTACCTTGAGAGATGCTTCCTAGTACCCGGGGCTGCAGGATGATGAGTGCTTCCAGAACACTTCCAAAGAGGAGCTGAAGCCACCTTATAGACATGGTCTATACCCAAGCTTGGCCCAACACTCAATCCTTACTCCGCCCCAACCCTACCACGATGGCAGATCCCTCACAGGAATGCCCCTCTGTGCCCTGTAGAATGTCTACTTTGCAGCATGTCTGCCCCAGAACACCAGGCTGACAATTATGTTTAAAAGCCTCTTTCCAATGATTTGGAGTTGACAGGCAAGACTAAAATTCCAACTCAAGAGGAGCTGAGGAAATGCTAGAATAAGGTAAGGCAGTCAAGATCACCTCATGACTACTGGGGAATAACTGCCTTTCTTCTGCATAGGGCATGTTCCAAGCTAGTAAATGACTGAGTGTTACAGGTTCTATGCTGGTTAATTGCATGGTGGGAAAATCTGGAGTTTATTTTCCCTCATGTGTTGGTCATGCCTGTAGATATGAGCACACACTTGCCCCTGACTGCAGCTATTCCCCAGTGGGGTGTCATCATGCCACAGATGATCCAGTATAAGGATGCCCACCATATACAGAAAAAAAAAGCATTTATGGTTGTCAAGCCAGAAGAGCATGTTAGAAATAAATTTTCTGGTCCATGTTGTTTCCATTCCAAACCATCCCAAAGTATGTCCAACCCTGGAGTGACTTCCTGGATCAGAGCTTAAGTTACAGTGCAGTGATGGTGCACTTCTCTGGCGTTGGGAACACGGTGGAGCTATTGCTCTGAGCCGTCTCAGTCTTCTTGAAGGTGCAGCTGTGAGTTGAAATAAACCTTCTGGCAGCAGCCCTTTAAGAGTAGCTACCTGTAGTCACAGGTAAGCTGAATGCTATATTGTTCTATGGATGTTTGAATATCAATCTGCATAAGGAAGCAGGTGAGACCATCACTTGCCTGCCCTGGAGGACCTGATTGGCAGAGAGAAAGAGGTTTACATATAATTTGCTGCAATTAACTTGGCATGCTTCTAGACAGACGAAGGGAAAAGCAGAAAATTGCTCGATGCCCAAAGTCAAAGCCACACGTGTGCTCCACAGCGTGTGCGAGGGACAGTTTGCAGTGATGAGTAGGTGTGTCTTGTAAAGACAACTGTGTTTGTTTCACTGCTCCCCCCCTGTCAAGCAAAAAGAAACTCGTTCCCCAGAGGTTCTCCTGCCCTGGGTTGCGATGTCCTGCATAATATCACGCTGTTAGCCATCTTGCTCAATCTCTATTTGAAACCAGCTGGGAGGCATTGCTAGAATATACAGCCTTCCTTTTTTCAGCACTGGGTTAACACCCAACTCAACATCCTCCTTTACATTTTGCCCAACAATGACTGCGTCTTGGCTGTCTCAGGGTCTCCTGGCAATCAGGTCTTGCAAAGCACTCCGGCAACTTGTACATTACTAGAACCATTCTGTGGTGCTAGTGGCCAGCTGAGAGATGTGTGAGGAGGCTTTACAGGATTAAGCATGAGGGACTTTAATATCAGGGTGGCCTTCAAGCTTACGTTCTTGAGGGCTTTGTTATAGTACTTCGGTGACAGTGTCCTTAGCTCATCCTTTATTCTTTACTCCTCTCCTCATTGGTTTGGCTCCCCAGTTCTTCTGTTTTGTTCCCATTAAAGGGAAGGCTCCTGGGAGCGTTCTCTGTTCTTAGTTAGATTAAGAAGCGGAGTCACTGAGTAGAAGGATCTCTGGCACTCCTTACCGTTCAGTGCGCCTCTGATCCCACAAGAAACATGGGAAGAGAAAAGATGCTGTATACACACTGACGAAGACTGCAAGGGCTGCCTGGAAGGACTCCTAGGCTAGAGTAATTGAAGGCCAGACGCACTTGCTGTACACCTAAACTGGGTGAAGATCCATCTCTGTTGCGGGTGTTAGAGTCACTGCATTGAGACTCAGAATTCAGGTCAGGAAAGCTGTAATGGTTGGCCTTATGTTGGGTGTGCTCGCTCAATATGATCATAAGGGCAGGAAAAGAAGTGAGTTGGTTTGGCCAAGCTATTATCCTAGTTAACAGCTATAAATGCACATGAATTCTGCTATGATTGATCCTGTATTCTGAGATGTGTGTCAGGCAGTAGTGACAGAATGTGAAGGTCCTTGGGAAAGTGCTTTATAAAGCAAGCATTGTAGATATCTGATATTTATTTACTCCCTGCCAGGAAAGTTCAAGCACTCCCCATGGATATTCTCAGTGAGAAGATTAGTCTATGAACCCTCAATACAGCTGGTCACGCCATCATCCCCAGCGTTTATTGAATGACAGTCCTCCCTTCTTTCAGCTGTGCGTGCCTCGTGTTGGCCTGGGAGCACTATGGGAAGGTTCCCTGAAAAGCACCTCCCTCTGGAAACTTTCTCCCCTAAATAGCTTGGGTTTTCTGGGCTCCTCATTGACAGATGTTGTGTAATAGGAGCTTGGGGCCCCTGAATCCAGACAGTGGTACAGAGTTCCATCTAATGAGGAAGGGTCCCCATGTGACTATGTTGTTACATTTTGCTGGGAGACTGCTTTCCTGTGACACATGCATGTGCTGGCCAGAGGTCAACCTCACATGCTCTTTCAGTGCTGTCCAAATATTTTTGTGACAGGGTCATTCAATGGCCTAGGACATTAGGCTGGCCGGTCAGTCCCGTTTGCACCTCTCCAGTGCTAGGATTACAAGCCCACGCCACCATGCCTGACTTTCACATGTAGGTTACGGTAATTGAACTCAGCTCCCCATGTCAGCACATGGATGGACTCTTCAGTGTAAGTACTGTGATCTTCAAGAGAGAAACTGAGGCTCAGCCATTTCGCTTTTGATTTCTCTGAAAACTGGAGCTGCCTCCTCCTGCTCATCTTCTTCTCCTCCTTCACTGCTCTGGGGATGGAACTGGCCTGGAGTCTGTGCCCTGGAAGGTGTGGATGAAGGTTCCTGTCCAAATTGGACAGAGGAAAGGTCTCAAACTGTGTTGTTTACAGAGCGTGAGTGGTTTTTAAAAGGTTCTCCGTGACCCATGCTGGAAAGGAAATCTCAACACAGAGTTGTGAAGGAAGGTAGCCGGGCTTTCCCAATGTCAGGCAGTCCTGGGTCCTCACCGCCTCTCGCAGATGCCCAGCTAGGCAGAAAGGCTCCAAAATAATAATAATAATAAAAACATAACAGGCTGCACATAATTCACTGAGAACCTTTGCCATACTTGTTGCCCTTGTAGCTGGGCACATGTGAAAGTTGGCAAGGCTGAAGCATCTATAAAGAACCAGGCCCTGCCCAGTCGCTGACTTTGACGGTGAATATAATTCTAACATCTCTAAAGCCTGATTCAGTCTAGGATTGATGCCTTAGGCCATAGATAAATTTTCATGCTGTGCTGTGTTAATTTGTCTCCGAGGATTCAAACTTAGTTACTCAGAAGGGAAACACTAATTCTTAATACATTTTTAGCCACAAGCTGAGATTTAGTAAGCCCAGTCTCCCTGGATTAAAACAATTATTTTTAATTTTTGTTTTTAATCAGAGACAAAGGGGTGTTGGAGAGCAGGCTTATTTCCCTTTCATGTAAATAAACTTCAGAAGGAAGAAATTGTCTTTCAGAGCCAGCTAAACAGAACAACTCTCTTCTCTGAGAACTGGAGACTTGTCTACACAGAAAGTCCCAACTCAGAGAGGTCCCAGAGGTCATTCCAAGCTGGGCCCAGAACCCATTCCACAGAGAAATCACAGATACACTCAGTGACCCCAAGGGTGGGAACAGGACTTCCAGCCGAGACCAGCAAGCATCAATGAGTTTCCACTACAAGTGGGAGCTGCCTGCTTCTGGTTTCCCCCTTGGCATCAGAACAGTTCAATTCAGGTGGGAAAACAGTGAGGACAAATTAATGCTAATATGCATAATTACATTAAAAAAATTCCAGCTCCTGGGAGCCTCTGGTCATCTAGCATCTTGCATAAGGATAACTTTCTGAAGGATAACTTCTGCAGATCTAGCCCAAGATTAGGTCCAAATGGTTTGTGTCCTCGGCCTCTTCTTTCCTCCTCCCCCTCTGTTATCACAACTACTTTCTCCCTCCACTCTCCCTCCCTCCCTCCCTCTCTCTCTTTTCCTCCCTCCCTCCCTCTCTCCCTCCCTCCCTCCCTCCCTCCCTCTTTTCCTTCCTTCTTTAGTTTCATATCACTTCACTTTTTGAAAATATGTCTCCACCGATGTCAGCTGAGTGAAACAAAGCTGTGTTCTTTTTTTCTGGGTGAGAAAGACCATCAATCTGAGATGACATGCTTTGACTTGTATTCTTTATACATAGGAGACCTATGTTCTTTACACAGATGTGTGTGTGTGTGTGCGCGCGTGCGTGCGTGCGTGTGTGTGTGTGTGTGTGTGTGTGTGTGTGTGTGTGTGTGTGTGTACATGCATGTAGGGATTCCTGTGCTTCTGATTAGGAGGGAGTTACATGCACTTAATAACCAAATGAAGTTCCCTCCAAGTCTGGGACAACTACATGCCATAACTAGTGCATTAAGAACAGTTTTCACCACAAAGAAACCGTGAAGGTGATAGATCTTACAGAAACAAACCTTCAGTCATTTTTCCCAGTGACCTCACAACAGGCCTTGCAGAAGACTGTGCATAGAACATATGGGGAGAAAATGGCATTAGTCAGGCTCAAGGGCAAAAACAGGGAGCACATGATGCCACTGAGGATCCTTCCTGTTGCCCTAAAATATGCTGGCAGAGAAAAGGCCTTCTTGGTGTAACACATCTCCCCGACAATCTCCAGTGCACAGTGAGTAGATTCTACACAAAGAAGAATCAAATCCTGCTGTGAGAAATACTGGTTTCATCAGGACAGGGCCATAGAGAAGGAAGAGAGGACCCCAAGTCTAAAGGGCAAAAAAAAAACCAAACAAACAAAAAACAGCTCAAAGTGCAGACTCTAGAAAGAGCCATCCATGTCTTGTGTTAAGTTCCTGTTGCTATCACACAAGAGGCCTCAGGCATAAATGTCTTCCCATAAGTTATGCAGGCTGTCAGCTATGCCATAATATTTTTAGAGTTCTAGGGGAGACTTCACCTTTTCCAACTTTTAATAGCTCTATCATCTGCCTGTATGTGTCCCTTCAATACCAGTTACATCATTATGTGGCCTTCTCCCCCTCTTCTGTGCCAAAAAACTATGCATTTTGCTTATAGGGGTCATTATTATCAGCCACATTGAATACCTACCTTGACAACTGAGGAGAGGGTGATCTCACTTCAAAGACTTATGTTATGTCTACAAAGACCCCTTTTCCCAAATTGGGTCAGAATTCACTGGATGTAAAAGTTGAGTTGTAGATATATATTTTCGACATCACCTTCCTGTCTCATCAGTGACTCTGGGACAATGGGACTCAGGTGAAGAATCCTGGGTAAGAAGTCACTGGGTACTAGAAGAAAGTCAGCTATCAGGGTGATGTGTGGAGGGGCACATAGAAAAGGAGAGAAAGGAGTCTTGGGAGCCCTCATGGCAGCCCAGTGGTGAATATTAGTTCATCTGCAGCCTGGATCTTGAATGTGACCATACCTGAATCCCAGTGGAGATTACAGACTACCTGTCCCAGTGAAGACAGGCCCTGGAATTAGGACTCAGGCTTGTCTGCTAAGAAGCATGCAGATTTAAGCTTAAGCAAAACTAAGCAAGTGGTAATAGCTGGCCCTGGTGGGCAGCCTTGAGTTTATCCAAGAGCTCAGGGCTTATTCTGGACCCAGTGAACAGGGGCTGCCCTGACAGGAGAAGGGAGGGCTTGCAGTAGGATGGTGGTCCCTAAAACACATTGGATCTGCTCTGGCAGTTAAGATGAAAAAAAGGGCAGCTGTTCCTCCCTAACCCCATGTATTTTGTACTCCATATGCTTCCAGGATGTGAGCACTTCTATTCTTTTGCCATTTCCAGAAGGCCTGCTGTCTATCAGCTTTTCCAAAAGGATACATTGCTGGGTGTGGTGACTCATATTTGTAATCCTAGCATTTGGGAGGTGGAGGCAGGAGGATCACAAGTTCAAGGCCAGTCTCAGCAACATGAGTTGGGAGCCAGACATGGGCCCGGGCTCTAAATGAATAAATAAATACTTTATTAAAAATTTTAAAGACAGTGTTTTTGGTTTTTTGTTTTTTTTAAAATAAAAAGATGGCATGCTTCTTGACAGCCCCAGAAGACTCCTGTGAATGGAGTCTGCATGTACCTGGATATCCAGCCTAGGCCTTCACTGCTAGTGATCTGACTCATTCGTCATGCCTGATACTTCTCCTATGCTATTCTTAGCCCAGTGCTCCATGATTTGACCAAGATGGTCCCGGCCAGAGCCAGGGTGTGCCAGATCTGATTTGAGCTGTCTCCTGCTGGCTTTCAGCCTAAAGTTAATAGAGCAAGAAAAATACATTTGTAGAATAGGAATCATGGCCCCATTTCTTCACATAAACTTTCACTGACATCCGGTTGTGGCAGGATAGTAGCCCAATGAAAGTGCACATCAGCAAAGCACTCTCCCTCAGGTTTGCAGACTTATTTGTTTGTTCTTGTGTTGGCTTGATAGCCAGACCTACTGTCTCCACCCACTGTATGAAACTATAGCAGAATATTATAGACCTGGCGACTTATAGAGAAATCTATTCTTCACTCTTCCAGAGGCTTGCAAGTTTGGGATGTGTTATCAGCATCTGGCAGAGGCTTTTGAGCTGTGTCAAAACAGGACAGCACCACATCGTGAGTAAGCCTGTGGGCATGACAAAAGTGAGCAAGAAGACCAGAGCCAGAGAGCTGGGGGGACTGAGCTCACATTCACAGCAAAGCCAGGCTTGCAGGCATGCGGCAACTAGCCCACTTCCAATAAAGTGACATTAGCCCATTCCTGGGGCAGAACCCTCTTGACCTCATCACATTTTATACTGCTACAATGCCAATTAAACTTCAACCTGAGACTGGCAGAGGACGTTCAAACCATTACCCGCTTTCAGGCCAAAAAGAGACCATAACTTTCAGATACTATGAAGCATCTCAGAAACCCAGCTTTATTGAACTTGAAAAGCCAAGAGGTCCTCACTTAGGTGTTATGTGGCCATCTTTATTTTTCCCCCATGGCTTCGGGCAGGACTGGACTAGAGAAGAAGACTTGCCTATGAATGAATGTTGTGTGGGCAAAGACTGCTGTTGTCTGCATAGTTGAGTGGGTTGTCAACAAGGCTCTCCTAGCTCCTTCTGGAAATAAACCACAAAATAACTTGAGGGTATCACAGTGGTGCTAGGAATGTGTGGAGTGGAATGTAGCCAGGTATCCCAGAGGACTCAGTGGCCACACAGCCAGTCTGCTGAGGCCTCCGTCATCTCCATCTTCCTGAAGGCTTCCTTAAATCCAACCTCATCCCCACTGCCTCCGTCAGTGATCCCTCTCCCTCCAGCACCACTTGACAATGGCTTAAAGGTCAGGGTCGCTTTATGCCCAGGCTAAAGTCAATTTGAAAGCTATTAGCCTTCCCAAGTACTGGAAATCACTGTTATTGTCTTCTTCAATGGTGCCTCTGAAAGATTTATCAAACAAGTGCAAATGTTAGAATGCTATCTAATTATTATGGCTTAATTAATTAGATAGCTTAATTTTTTAGTGCAGGCAAACGATTGAGCTTGTTAAACTTTGATAAGGTATCCAGGGGAGGTAGGAAAAGGGTGCTTAACTAGAAAAAGCATCACGTTCTAAGTAGCAGTGTGGCACACTGGTGGGGGTGACGGGCGTCTGAGAATATGGTAAGGGCAAGTTACTTAACCTCTTAGCTTCAATTGCCTCATCTACGAATGAAGATATTAACGACACTATTACACAAGACTGTCTCTGCAATGTGTTTGGCATTATGCCTGGCTTAAAAGGAGCCGAAAAGAGTGTTAGCCAAGATAGTGCTGAAATATCACTGGCGAGAATAACAGTGGTGATCTTTATCAGCAGTAGTAAGAACAGTGATATAATGTATAAAAACTGCATTAAGTGGCCCCCAAACAGCCCGTTAATGAGAGGGTAGAGAATTGAAGAGGAATTCACTAGAGTAGAGTCAGGCGTGGCCATCTGAACTGTCGTGGTGAAAACGTGAAATAGTTCCCATAGGATCATTCGCTTCAACGAATCCCCCAGTGGCTGGCACCATTTATTAAGGATCTCAATGCTTTGGGAATCCTTAGTAAATGGTGCCTTGTTGGGAGAAGAGAGTTGTTGGGGGCTGCGGGGGGGCTTGAAACTCCATCCTTGTGCCCTACCTCATGTGCATCTTCATGTGCATTCTCCACTCCAGTAAGCCAGAGCAGTGTGACAAACTTCTAACACTCTTAATACTGTGCTTCCTTTACCGTGATGGACCGTACCATTCCATGAGCCGGAGTAATCCCTCCCTTCTTCCCTCAAGTTCTTTTTGTTAGTTACTTTGTAACTGTAATAAAAAAATAAACTAATATACTAGTCTTAACCTATGCTATAATGTTGCCTGGGATTTCCCCCCACACACAAGTGACACATCCTAGGAAAATGGTTTCAGAATCGAACACTCATGGCTTCACCCTTCGCTGTAACCTCAGGGAAGTTTCTAGGCATCTCAGAGTTACAGTGACCTTATGGGAAATGGGGACAGTCACACCTGGACGAAAGATTCTACAAACAGCACACACATATGCAGTGAAGACGATGTACCTAGTACCCAGCAAGTATTGGTGGGTGGAAGTCTTCGCCTTGCCTACTATGTTTGGCAGACAGCAAATTGGAACATCTCTCTGGATAGGTGAGAAACATCAGAACAAGTACTGTGGGCTCACTGCTCAGTGAAAAACATGGTGATAACGTCTTTACTCCCCCTTCCCACCCGGGTGTTTGAGGGAGGAACAGTAGGGTTGTCAGTAGGTTGGCCCACCTACATTTCATTATATTTCATGGTAGTTTGGGGTTCACTGGAGTGCAGGACAACCAAAGGAAGGGCATGCAGCAGAAGCAGGTGTCCTAGCAATAACAATAAAATCTCAGTGCACCACTTTTTCTCCCTGCCCAGATATGAAGGGCTATTTTAAAGCTATGTATAAGAGCTACAGATCTCTTCCCATCACCACTCTGAGATGCTTATCATTTGATTTGAGTGGCACAGGTGATACGGGCAACTAATAGCCTGAACAAGCTTCAGAACCCTTCTCCACTGTGAATATTGTTTGCCTTGAAGGATGGAAAAGCCATTTCATTGAAAAAAAGAAAAACTCTTATAAATCATCTCATTTCGACTCTCAGTAATATTGTTTCAATGTATACATTATTTCCCATTTTCTAAACTCAAATAATATGCTTCCCCACACATACTACTCAGGCCTGTTCCAAGATTTTGTTTTCTTTAGGTGTTTTGAAGTAAAGCTAATATGAATTTTGACGTTTTAAATATACTTTCAAAACACTCTCCTGTGATTTTTATAACTGTTTCTGACACTCATATGCAGTCATATGTCATTAGTTACCTAAATGTTTTCTATAATTATGCAGATTATGTTGACACTTTCTGGTAGGATGCTTGTAATTTGCTATTTTGTCATTTGTGCCGATCTGAAATACATCAGATACACATTTTCAATCGGTTCCAGATTAAGCAGCTGTTAAAGGCTCCTGCTGTGTTGTGGCTTTGCTGCTGCATCCACTGTGGACACAGAAAGCTTCTGAATGCGTAGATTCTTCCTCCACTCGCACATGAACTTTTCCTTTTTCTTCCTTTGTTTGTTTGTTTGTTTCTCTTTTCTTTTTTCCCTTTTTTTTTTTTGGCCCTCGTAATGACCAAATAATGTCACTGACTGTAACATTCACAGTCAAATAGAAATGCTATTATGCACAAGTCTCTGTATTATTGTACAGAACATGGAAGATGTGTTATAATAAAGGCCTAAATAATTGTGTTGAGATGGAGCCCGCGAGTTGCCCAGATGAGCCTAGGAGAGTTACACAAGTAAAGGGTGTCTAATCTGAGCCTGCTTTGGGTAAGAGTAAGTGAGCATTGGGAAGAACAGTTTCCCAGGCAGACACCTTATAGAGCTGTGGGAAAAATGATGGAGTGTAAGAATGTAAGCATTGGCCAGAGACACTGGAGAGTTGATGGTTGTTAGTGAAGGGCATAGAAGTCACATTGGGGGTGGGGGAATCAATCAGTTTTGTTTATTATATGTAAAATTGCTTATTTTTATATGTAAGATTATATTACTACTTATATGTAAAGATACTGATATGATCTAATTTCTTCAAAAACACTAATGTGACAAATTCACATTTTCTCTGCCATAAGTAGCCTAGGATGGCCATTCAGGAAGGGAAACATGCCCCACCCCACCTTAACTGTGTTCAAATAGAAACACAGTACAAGTTGTTTCTGAGTGAAATGAAGGTATGAGAGAGTTACACGCTGTGTTAGGAGTGATTTTCAGAGACATATGAAGAAAACAATAAGGCAATATAGTAGGTTATTGTCATGGTCAACTGGGACCCACCATATCATTGCCATGTTGATGTACAGAGGCATGAACTTGTCACATATGCAAAATTGACACTTGGGATTTGATTCACTACACCTTTTCCAAATCAGTGTGAGGTGACATGTTCCCATGATTTGATCATGTTTTGATGACACCAGCTGAGTACCATATCTCTGACAAGTCTGTATTTGGCAGTAGAGCCCTGCAAGATTCTGGTACAGCCTTGACTTTCGGTGGGTATGGTCTACCTAATCCATATTAAGTCCAAGTGAAGGCCGTGGTAAAAGTTGGTAGCATGGAGGGAGGAATGCCGTTAATTTCAAATCTAGTTAGTTCTGTAACGACAAAGGATGCTGATGATGGAGCCAAAAGCAAGAGGAAGGTCTAAAAGTGAATCAACTACTAAATGGATGAACATATAAATAAATGCATAATAAATTATGTGTTAGAGGAATAAGTGATGCTTTAGGAAAGGAGTAGGTCATACAAGAAAGAAAAGACATTTCTAAGTTTAAACAAAAAATTAAACAAAATAATTTAACAATTTAAAAAAAAAGCAAAAAGACAAATTAGATAAACAAAAGCCATATAATATATCACATATGAGCTGTGAACATAGTGTATTAGTGTGTCTCTCTTACACACACACACATACACACACACACACACACACACACACACACACACAAACAAACAAAACAACAACAAAAACCACCATAACATTCCCTTGAGGAACTGTTTTACTTCCTCATACACTTCTGAGAATTCTTGGTGAATGAAGAGTTGTGGATGGAGAAACTGCCCCCCTGAGTCAAGACAGTACCTTCTTTCCAGGACCCCTACTCAAGTGAGAAAGCATTAACTATTGGTCTGAAAACACATCCTCTTTTATAATTTCATCCCGGAAGTGGAAAGTCACACCTTCTAAATATTAAAGAGTCAAAAAAAAAAAAAATAGACAACGTGCCGTAAATATAAGAATGCAAATGATTGGGTCCCAAGCTTTCCCAGACGCTATAAAACGCAGTCCTTCTCGTCTCTGGGCATCATGGTTGTAGCATTTACAGGAGACAAATTGCCTATGGAAACTGGTGTGCTTCAGGCTGACCTACATGGTCCTATACATTTAGAGCAGCTTTTGTACCCCTCAGCCAGGAAAGATGGAAGCCAGAGGGTACCTCCCTTCCTTTCTCCAATACCAGGTGGGTAGGGAGGACAGCGATTGGTATGGGGGCAACCCACACATCTGTACCATACAGGGGGCAATCCTGCACTAAAAAGCACTTCTCTTCAAGATACAATGTGAACAACCCTCTGGCTCAGTCCTAGGAACACATGAGTGTGTGGAGAAACAAAGGGAGAGCCCACAGCCAAACACCACCCGGAAGAAAATGAGCTGTAAAGCTCTAGCATCCCCAGTGTGGGTACACAGGGGCAGCCCTCTAATAACACAGCACACAGGCATCCCTGAGCTGAGAGGCCACCCAACTGCATCCAACAAGAGCTGCTGTGTACTCAGAGAACCTGCTAGCATACCAAGCCCCTCATTTGAAGCCCGGGGCGCCCTTGTGACAACCTTTTACGAATCCGAAGGCAAGCGTGAAGGAGTATTAATTCAGTAGGGAATCCGGCTTCTGTGCCCATGTCCCAATTGAAGGAAACACAAAATAAGAGCTGTTGATTCTAAACATTTAGAAAATTACCAGCTTCAAGGGAACTTTGAGTATGGTTTAGGATGGGATAGGAAAAGATGGAAGGTTTTAAGTGGGTCTCTTACCTTCTTGTCACTCAAGCCTGAAACCTGGTCCACGTACTCCTCTTGGATCATGAAGGCTGCTAAGTTGGCAGTGTAGCTGGCCAGGAAAATGACAGCGAAGAAGGCCCACACTGACACCATGATCTTGGAAGTGGTCCCCTTTGGGTTCTGCACAGGTACGGAGTTGTTGAACACCAGACCCCAGAGTAACCAAATTGCTTTGCCGATGGTGAAAGATGGGCCGCCTGGCTCTGGGGTGGTACAAAAGATGGGGAAAGAAGATTAAGCTTAAATCACTAGATCTGCTTTGATCTACAAGCACCCAGAGCTGAAAAGTCCCTGGCAAGAGTAGCAAACCCCTCCACTGAGCCATTCAAATAATAGCTTTACAATTCAAGATCCTGCCCAGAGTGAGACCATCCTATAGGAGTTACAACTGAGTCCTGGTCTTCTGTGTCGATTTTATTTCAAGCATGATACTTTTACACTCCTTAGGAGGGGAAGGGGGTTAGGCCAAAGACACCTGCTGTGGAGACCCTGTAACTCAGTAGTAACTCTTAAACTAGAGGAAACTCTAATGACCACGATAATCTTCATATACCCTCAGGTATTCCAAATTTTCTTATTCTTACTGTGTGTGTAGAGCCTACCTTTTCCCTCAGATTTCTCCCCCCAAAATTGCCCATAACATATGGCTTAAAAACTAGTGCCCAGGCGTATGCTAACCCTATTATCAATCTTTCTCCTTAATGATCCAGGGGGCAGAACCAGGCATGGATCTAATATGCACCAAAATGGAACAAAGAGAATCTAGCGCATGTTTTAAACATTTCTAAAACACTGCTTTGCTGACAACCAGGGATGCTAATGGTCTCCATCCTCACAGAGAGTAGGGAGGATATGCATAACAAGCAAGGGGTATAATGGTTCTGAGCTTTGCAGCTGAGGGAGAAAGGTGGAGGGAGATGCAGGAGTTCCATGTAGCCTTACCTCTGCCATCAGCTAGGCACCTGTTGTAACCCACAGGGCTGAAGTATTCAAAGACAAAGACAGCCACAGCAGAGACAATGAGCAGCATCACAAACATCATCACCCACACGTCAGCACTGAATGGCTCTGGGAAGGAAAGCAAAACAGTGCTCAGGGTCAAAACAGAGAACAATCCGCTCCTCATTTCCATAATCGCCTGCTCATGCAAACACCTATTTTAAGATGAGCAAGTCACAAGTGGGTTGTGACCCCGCTGAGAGCCATGATTGAGTCAGGAAGACATAAGATACACCCAAGCAGCCCATTCTCCACTTGGGTGTATAAAACCATTTTATTTCAAATGCATAAAGACCCCATCATGTTTGGGAGCCCTACTGGGCTTATAGGGGCAGTTTCTGGTACTCTTGGAACCATAGATGGATCTTGCAATATGATTCCAAAGAGTAGATATATTACAAGTAAATGATATTAAACTGACTTGCTTCATGTCCTCATCAACATAGCTGTACCAATGGAGGGGAGGAAACCTCAAAAGTCTTCCACAGTGCTGGTGAGTCTTGTAGACAAATTCTTGGAGGCGCTATTTTAGAATCGAATCAGTTGAGCAACACTGTCACACACTGACTGACCATTCCCCTTAGCTTTTGTGTCCACACACTTTTCTTAGGGTACAGCCTGCATTTACTTCTCCAGCCTACTTTGTTGTGGGATATCATACTAGATATCATTAGGGTATGAGAACATAAGTCAATCAGGTTTTTTTTTCTTTAAAAAGAAAAACCCAAAAAACTATCAGGCAGAGATGGTGCACACCTTTAATCCCAGCACTTGGGAGACAGAGGCAGGCAGATTTCTGAGGTCAACCTGGTCTCCAGAGCCAGTTCTAGGACAGTAAAGGCAAAGAAATCCTGTCTCGACAAACCAAAAGCTAAAGTAAAACCAAACCTATCTACATTGAATATCAGTGTCTACGTTAGTGATTTTGCAGGATATAAGAGAATAGGCATAGTGTTTGAATCACAAAGCAGCTACAACTTGTCTCTTATTACTAACCATGTAGTTAATGGGCTAATGCTAGACAAGAGAACAAGAGTACTCTGTGCCTGCTGTCTTCAGTGTCTCTCACGGTTAAACCTACTCCAGCTGAGTTAGATCTCTCTGGCTTAGATGCATTCATATGCTGAACACTGTATTCTAAAAGCCATCTCTGTGACTCCCTAGACACAAAAGAATGATCTTAGTCCTGTCCCACGACACTCTCAATTGTGTCCTAAATATAGTTCTGGCCTTTTTAGCTGTCATTTCACACTGTTAACTCATAATAGGTGAATTAACATGCTGTTTACCCTTCTTCCAAGTCATTAATAAAGATGAAATTGAGAGAGGGGGAAATTGGTGAAAATTAGAAAATATATTTCCCACTCTGAAACCTACTTTATTATTGAACTTCCAAAGGGACTATAAAAGCCCAGGTCACTTAATCAATTTAAAAATACCCTTAACAAAGCTCCAGAGGTTAACATACCAACTGTTAAACAGAAAGCCTTTCAGAGGCAGCGGGGTGGGGGTGGGGGGCTCAAGCCTACAAGGTACATCTGAGTCTACTTCATCTGGTGTGGAGAAACCTCCTCCACCCTTAAGTCTAATTGGTGAAAATCCTACCCTGGTTCCATGTTTTTATGATTGGCCAGGGATTGGATGAAAGCTTCACATTTGTAATCCTCCTCCTGTCCCTCCACCCCATCTAGCTTAGGGAAACTTTCTTCAAACAAATGTAGCAAACGTCATTATTGATCTTTACAATTTATGAAGGACTTCTCCATTCATCACTATTTATAATTCTTTCAATGGGCCTTTCATTATGGGATGGCTGTATTTATTTTGCAGAGAAGTGGCACTCAGACTATGAACTGAGGATATCTTGAAACCTTACCTAGCATTTCCCACAATATTGTGTTGCTTATTTCTCTCTGTCCAGCACAGTGCCTCCAGGTTGTGGTGAGGACTAGAACACAGGCTATGATGGCTACCATGTCTGAGCTTTATTATAGAACTCCTGGAAAATGCTGAACTTACCCAAGATTCTAAGGCCTAACAATAAATCTAGTAACAACACCAATAACTTTATATAAGCAAAGCATGTATACATGGTAGGTAGTCAGAAAATCTGGCATCTGTTACTCTTAAAATAAATGAACCTCTCCTTCTCCAGACACTCACAGGAAGAAGATAGTCTGCTTAACATTCCCATAATTCCAGGTCTACCTAGCTGTACTGATAGAATTGAAATTAGAACGTACTTTATGTCTTATAACGTTTCAGTCTTCCTTATAAAGGAAGTTTGCAAATAAGTCATACTCAGAAGCTACAAAAATGAACACTTCAATGTGTACTGTTTAGTAACATTTCATGTAAATTAAAATGGCCAGAATTTGGTTCATCATGAATAAGAAGATTCGATAAGAAACTTAAGCAACTTAGAGAAAATTTTCATATAAGTTGCATAAATATTTATAACTCTACTTAGTGGTACATTAAGTGAACCACTTAATTCCTAAAATCCAGAGTTGAAAATAAAGGCTAGTTGTTGTCCCTCCTCCTTCTCCTCCTCCTCCTCCTCCTCCTCCTCCTCCTCCTCCTCCTCCTCCTTCTTCTTCTTCTTCTTCTTCTTCTTCTTCTTCTTCTTCTTCTTTATTGGTTTTTTGAGACAGTATTTCTCTATGTAGCCCAGGCTGTCCTGGAACTCACTCTGTAGACCAGGCTAGCCTTGAACTCAGAAATCTGCCTGCCTCTGCCTCCCAAGTTCTGAGATTAAAGGTGTGCGCCACCACTACCAGGTTGTTGTCTCTTCTAATATTCCCATTTTTTTTTAAAAAAAAGTCCATTCCCTTCTTCTCCTCCGAGTGATTATGACAGTCCAAAGACTTATAGCTTGTTTATGACCAGACCAGGCTTCCTGTCTCCTAGCCCAATGTTCTGGTTTCAAGGTGACAGTTTATTTTCCAACCCCTAGTTCCATAGCCCCTGCAAAAAGTACACAAAAAATGGGGTATGAGCTCACTAAAGACCTCATCTAATTGAATTTGTGACTGTATCTCACCCAGTCTTAAATCATATCTAATGCTTTTCCATTTGACTGATGCTAGAAAGTAGGGAAATCAAGAACGGCATTGGGGGAGACAGTGAGAAAGAAGGATGCAAGGAAGCATCAGATGAAACCTGGCCAGCAAAATATTAGAAAACTCATATGGAAACAGAAAATGTTGATGAGTTCACAAGTGTGTTAGTCCTAAGCTCAATTCTTGACGATAACTAAAAAGTTAATAGGCTAATAGTTCATAGGTTTTTTGATGGTGTGGTAGCTTAAATGAGTAAGGTCACCAGAGACTCATGTATTTGCCTGCTTAGTCGATAAACTGTTTGAAAGGAGTTGGAGGTGTGGCTTTTTTGGAGGAGGCGTGACCTTGTTGGAGGAGGTGTGGCTTTGTTGGAGGAGGCGTGGCCTTGTTGGAGGAAGTTTGTCACTAGAGGTGGGCTTTGAGGTTTCGAAAGCCCGCCCCAAGCCCAGTGGCTTTCTCTCTCTCTGCCTGCTGCCTATGGATCAGGATGTAAAGTTCTCAGCTCCTGCTCTAGCACCATGCCTGCCTGTTTCCTGCCATGATGATAACGTATCACCTCTTTGAATTTGTAAGCAAGTCCTCAATTAAAGACTTTCTTTTTTATGAGTTACCTCAGTCATTGTGTCTCTCTACAATAATAAAATAGTAACTAAGACAGACAATATTTAAATTTAGAAGTTGTTGCAGCAGAAAGAAGACTCAGAGGGCAACTAATTGAGAACCATATTCTGTCATAGTCTGTGGATGAGAAAAAGGAAGTCCCTGGATAGAGTAAATTTGTTCAAGATCAAATGAACTCTAAGGATAAAGAGGGAAATAAGTGGCTTCTGATGACCATTCTAGCAGTATTTTCTTGTATGACATCATACATCAATGATTCCTGGTGCTCTTAATATTTTTGTGTGTTTAAGAATAACCAAGTACTCCCAAGAGAATTAAATGTCCAACAAACCACTTCCTGCAATTGTTTCTCATTCTGTCTGCTTGTTTCCTATCACCAGTAAACGCATGATTTACCTAAGAAGGCAGAAGGTGACACAGTCCCATTGCTGCGTGATACCATGACACTGATGCCAGTCTCTATGAAGGGCACAGAGAAGTCAACCACCTCTGACCGTTCTTCATTGATAGTTAGTGATCCCACTGCCATGTAGGCCCTCTTCATGACCACCTGAAGAGAAAGACACAGTGCTCGAATTACAACATTCTGGAAGGCATGTCCATTGCAGGTGAAATTCTCACAGTCCAGCAGTAACTTGGGCACCATCCTTTAGAACTACACCATTCACCTCCTCTTGGGTCTGTCGTTGGCCTGGAGCTCACCAGTTTGGCCAGCAGACCCCGGGGAGCCTTCTGGGCACTGGGATTATAAGCACACATCACTGTGCTTTAATTTTTATTTGGGTTCTGAGGCTCAAACTCAGGTCCTCATGATTATGGGGCAGCACATTACTGCCTGAGCTCTCTCTCTCTCCATCTGTCTAGTTACTATTTTGCATTTTGTTAAATTCATAAGATAAATCTTTAACAATATTTAAGCAAAACACAAATGCGCAGGGGAAACCACTTTGTCGTGACTTTGCCTCCTGATACTGACCTCACCAATCATGCCGTTCCAGGTTCCATTGATTTTCTTTCCATGCTTGCCATTGGTCACCAGGTAAAGGTCATAGGTGAACTTCACGGACTTAGAAATTTTCTTAAGGATATCAATACAGAACCCCTTGCAGCATTTTTTAATGTAGCCTGGCTCTTCATCTGTTTTATTCCTACCCAGTTAAAGAAACAAACAAACAAAGCAAGACTTTGTACAAGAAGGAAAAAATTACTTTTTTCATTAAAACTCCAACCTCAAGCCTCGCCCCCAAAGTAGAATTTATTCTTAAATGAGGAAAACGAACAGACCTAAAACTGTGGTATTTTTAATTATCTCAGTACTCTGAACTATATCACAGCACCTTTTTCAATGTTCCTTTGAAGTATAACATAGATAAGGAAAAGGCATGTATCCTACATGCTTAGTTCAATAACTTTTTTCCATTGAGTTCATGGTTTTAATCAAAACCTGAATTGAGATGCAAAATGTCTACCAGATCCTGAGAGATTCTGCAGTCTTCTTTTAAGATGTTTTCCTTCCCCTCCTCATCAAAGAGTCTTGTTATCCCAACTTTTTATAGCATAAATCAAGTGGAATTATTTCCAAATATGGGTCTAATTCTCAAAATACTAGCTTATAGGAAATCCATTTCCATGCCCAAAGAAAGCTAAAACTCAATAAACTTCAGGTCCCAATCATTGAGGCTGGGCATGTTCAAAGGAACCTTAACACAGCAGTCATTCCCTCTGGTCAGGGATTTAAATGGAGCGACACATTTGATCAAAACTCCCATTGATCCTTTAGCCCAATGGCAGCTAAGAATTTGAGAGGTTGCCTAACTCCACGTCAGCAAACAGCATATCCAACTCTCTCCCGGGCCACCTAGACCCATCCATCCAGGGAGGCGTCATACTCAGAGATGATGCGTTTCTGGCAGGGGACTGTGTTCCTCATGCAGGTTCCACTGAGAGGGTCCACACTTTCCACAATGACAAATGGTGCCTCCTCCAGGGTGACTATGCTGAGATGGTCATCCTCCTGCTCTTCAGTCTCAGGACACATTCGAGGCCACACATAATATTTCATCTGCAGGGACTTGTCTTTCCATTTCCCCACCTGCACAAAAAGATCAAAGGACTCAGCAACCATAAGCCATAGATAGTCTCCTAGCCTCTCCCAGTCCTCTCTGAATTGCCTTAGAAGTTGTTAAGCCAGGGCAAAACAATTCCAGCATAGAATACAATGGAGAGAAGACTTTCTAGGACATATGCTGAAAATAAAAAGACTTCATCTAACACATCGGTTCTTGACCTTCCTAATTCTGCAACCCTTTAATTCGACTCTTCATGTTGTGGTGACCCCTCAAACCACAAAATTATTTTCATTGTTACTCCATAGTCATAATTTTGCTACTGTTATAAATTGGAATGTAAATATCTGATTTCTGATTGTCTCAGGGTGATCCCTGTGAAAGGGTCATTTAACCCCCAAAGGGTAACGACCCACAGGTTCAGACCAGCTGCTCTAAGAGAAGTAATTCTTTCAATTACTTACCCTTTCATTTATTCAGCATTGAATGAGGACCTGTACTGACCTGGGCATCCTCCTAACCTCATAGTTCCTAAGAACTATGAGTTCCTAAGAACTGTGCAATTCTTGACTTTCTTGGGCCACATGTCTGTGGGGTTTGTTTATTTTACTTAACTATAACAAGAAACATAATCCCGAGATCACAAAGAATTATTAGGAAAGATAAAAGAATGCCTATGGCAAATGAGCTAGCTGGAAGTCCTCTGAGTTGTAATGGAACTTCTCTGGGGAATTGTTCAGGGAACTAGGAATCTCTGATTTGAAACAAGGTAACGTTTATATGAATGGATGTAGATACTACTTGCTTGGAGAAGGGAGTATGGTTGGTTGGGCTAGTGACAAATGCATGTGTCAACACATAGTTAGTTGCACCTACTGGACTATAAAAACACCTTGGTATGAAGCAGATAGGTGTCTCTTTGAGAAGCCACTTGGGGCCACAACCACTATACCACACCATCACCGTGACTCTAATGCAAAAGGTGTGCATTCTCTGTATCACATATGGCAGCCCTCTGTCAGTTACCAGGAGAAATGTATGGGTTCAGTTGTCTTGTGGCAGAAGCCTGCATCTCTGGTTTTATGTGGAAACTATTCAGCTTTGTTTCAAGGTTCTTACTGTACTGATGAACCTAAAGGAGAAACAAATCATTTTAATTTTCAATCACTGCGCATCTTCAGTTGTCTCAAGAAGATAAGACATGATCCAAGTCTACAATTTCTTTTGTGTAGTTGGGGGTGATACAGTAGAAGTACCAGGCCTATGAAACGATTTGGTTTGTGTAATGCCAGGAATGAGTGAGAGGCAGGCAGTATGTGCACAGATTAACCTCACTCTCAAGCTGCCAGACACGGATTTCTATACTAATGCCAACTCAAGCTCCCTCTCCTTTGAGTTTTTGCTTTTGTCTGCATTTAAGTGTGGTTAGTTCCTCCCTCTAGATTGTCCCACAAAGCTGATCACTTTATTCCCATGGCCAAATTAGGCCCCCCAGCCACCGCCTGTTCATTACATCTTCATAACATGGGCATTGATTTTGTGTCCTAGACTATTTTGTTTGGCACTTGCTCAGTTTTTCTCTGGCATTAACTCTGGGTCCAGCTGATTTGTTTTTATCCTTTAAGCTGTTTTGCTTCTAGGCTCAGAATGAAGTGTTGAAACCAATATTTTCTTTCCTTTATATGTACAGATGTGCCATGACCTCTGATGGGATTATGACCTAGTAATCCATCGTAACTTGAAAATGTAAGATAAAAATATATTGCACACTCTTGACCTACAGAGAGCGTCATAGCTCTGTAGGAACACGATGTTACATAGAGTGTTGGCTGTTTGCCTGTGTGATCTTGTAGCTCTTGTGGCTCGTGAGAGATGTGGTCCACTGCTACTGCCTAGCAGCATGAGAAGATACCCCACCAAATATCAGCAGTCCCCAAATTGCTTATAGACACACACACACACACACACACACACACACACACACACACACACAAAACCCCTACCTGAGCACATAGAGAACATAAGTAAGATAAGATGAAATTATGGCTTCTGTTGGGTTCAAATCCCTTTCATGTCATCCCAAGGCTGAAATCCCACAAGCCAAGCTGAGCTAAAGTGGAGACAGTTCGCTTTTCAAAAAATTATGGATCTTGAATAAACTATTGATCTTGATTTTGTTGCAAATCTGTTCGCCTCATGTTGCTAAGTCTAGACTAGCTGCAAATGACTTCCCAGAAAAGTGGAAATATTTACCCCCTTAGATGGAGCTTTGGGCAAGAGAAGACACAGCCCTGGAGGGTCACTGAATCAGATCCTTTCCCAAGCAAGCATATTTATTCCAGGAGTCAAAGCAATATTTATTATTCTGTGAATGTTTGGTTATAAGGAAAAGGTTGAAAAGCCTTAAAGTGCCATTTGCTTAGTTAGTTAGTTAGTTAGTTAGTTAGTTAGTTAGTTTCGAGTCCCATCATCTTTCCCCAATAAGTTCTCCTGGCCTCTTTTTCTTTTAAATTCAATTGTATTCTTCTGTCTTCATTGCAATCAGCCTATACTAGAGAAGTCTAGCAGATCCCGTGACTCCCGCAGGACTTCTGGGCTCACATGATATTCCCCAAGACTCTGCTGTAGATCCTGCTTCCGGGTGGCTTTCTTATTGAATGCTATGGATTTGATTAGTTATTGATTGCTTTCAACACAAACATAAAGATCTGTGTTCAGATACCCAGCATCCATCTGTAATCCCAGCTCTGGGGAAGCAGAAACAGGTGGATTCCCTAGAGTTCACTGGCCAGTCAGTGTAGCCTAGTTTGAGAGCTCCAGGTACAGTTAAAAAATCCTGTCTCAAATAAGGTGGTGAGCAAATAAGGAAAGTATTCACTGTCAACTTATATCCTCCATACATATACATGCACAAGTGCGCACACTGACATAAATATATACATTATACACACACACACACACACACACACACACACACACACACACATACCTCAAGACTTTGTCATACAGCATTCATTCAAAGATTTCAACAGCTTCTCCCTCTCCTTAGCACTGTACCCAAATGGTACACCTACACATTCAAGGCCTGTCTGTGAATCTAGCCTACCTCAGTTGAATTAATTTCAGTGCCATGGATCTCGAGACTCAGAAAAGAAAACCATTTGATTTAAGGATGCTCAACACAGGTCAGCCAGGAAAAGCTTGTAAGAAAACGTAGTCATTTTCTTTGCTAACAGATTTAATGTATCTGTGAGAGGAGATGCCGCTGAGAGAGAGAGAGAGCTTTTTGGCAAAGTTTTCCCTGACATTCTTGTGAACAATATGAACTACAACACGGATTACTGCATACTTTGACAGATGGAGAAGGGGTTTTAGAAATCTGTATCTGAAAAGAAAAGAAAGGATTGTTTAATGAGTCAATGCCAGCAGAGAGAGGTCTTTAGTGACATGTCAGGAGACTCTGTTCTTAGCAGTGACCTATACAGTGTTTTAAAGAACGAAACTGAAATCGTGTTCAAGAAATTGCAGACAATAATAACCCAGTGAGGACAGATGATGTCACATAAATTGCTGAATGGAGTTTGAAGAGATGCAAATTAATTGGAATGATGGATTAAACCAAATGGAATGAAATGCAATGGTATTTATTCTCAAACTCTAGCATTTGGTTTTTTTTTTTTTTCAAAAGCAACTGTTCTGAGAAGAAGATATTTCAATCAATGGCAGTCTATAAAAGCTATTGTAATAACAGATGATGTATTTATAGATGTAGAGTGTCTAGCGCATGGGGTGAAGGGAGGGCACAGATGATCACTCCGTGCTCTGTGTTAACAGTACCCCAGCAGGGAAATTCAGTTCTGATCCTGCCATTCTATGATCTCCCGGCTTTTATTAAATATGCCATTCTCATTTCCCCAACAATAAGATGTTCCCAGAGTTCTCACACACCCTTCCCAGACTAACCGGATCACACCTATGTTGTGTGTCAATTCGGTTCAACAAAGATTACACACCAGTGTGTGGCAGACACTGGGTTTAATATTGGTAGACATTAAGACCACATGATGTTTATTGGGGGGAGGAAATGTGTCAGGTTCTGAACTTGTCTAATAATCTCATTTGTCATCACAGCTAACCTGTGGGATACACTCCCCATTGATAGCTCCCTCTGCAAATGGAGTTGCTGACTTCTAGGTTATCAGGAAGGATACGTGAGTGCCACAGGCGCCACCAGTCAAGCAGGCTGACTCACTGAGCTCCTGTTGTAAATGCTCTCCCAACTTGACACTGAAGTAGTAAGACAGAGGCATACCGTCCAACGACAGTCCAGAGCAGGCCAACTTGACGGACAGCATCGAGTGAGACCTTGGCCATTGCCACCATGGGAGGTATTATCAAATACTTTGCATTCAGAGTAGACGTGATCATTTTGGGAAAAGTCACAGAAAAGCTTCACAGAGAGGCCCCCTCCTCCCCCGTTTTAAAGCTGAACCTTAAAAAAGAAAATGTAGCCCCTAAAGTGGAGAGTTCTCCATCCCCTGGAGTGGCAGTATTCTCATCTTCCTAAGGTCCTAATGATCACTACTATCCAAACTCTATCACTCTCAAGAGGCACCTCAACCGCACTCATCTCTGTCCACGTGGAAATTGCTCAGTGGCATTGGTGACGTGGACTGAGGACGGACACCATGAAATTGTTAAATCCTACAGATCGGCGCTGCCTTGGCTCACCCTGCCCTTGTTGGCATTTGCCAGCTCTCCTCTGCACAGAATAAGCAATGCCAATCTATTTTGTGCTATTTTCTTCCTTCTTTAATGGCTTCAATTTTTTTTTTGAAGCGTTGCCAGTGTCTTGTCCTCTTAAGCTAAGTTCCAAGTGTGTCCCTAAGGGATTCCAGGGAGCACGAGCAAATTTCTAAACACTCAGGGCTTTGCTTTGCATATCCAGAAAATGGGAGACTTGATTTCCGGGTCTCACACATAGTTTCAGGATCCCATGGCCCTCTCTGGTTGGAGGCTTTCCCAGTATTGCCTGCAGATAACGATCAAGGAGGAGCTCTTCCTAATGCCTACTTTCTCCAACAAGGGCAATATCTGAGTTTTTAGTACGAAAGTCTCTCCTGTCTTAACCACAATGAAATTTTCACCGTGTTTCCCCAAGGTCCAAATTGATGGAAGACTGAAAGAAGAAATAAACATTTGTAGACAATTCGATACAAATCAACTCACATCAGAGGGTGTACTCAGAGAAATACCTTAAATTTGTTATTTCCTATGCTGGGAAGCAAGGCCAAGGCCACACTCATCTTCAGCAATCTGCTCTACCAATACGCCACACCTTCAACCCCACCTCACATTCTTTATAGAGCAAGGCAGGTTATTTTAAATGATAAACACTTAAAATTCAAAACCAAGGGATGGATTTAAGTAGAAGACCTGGGGAATGTTTCAAGTAGTTGTGCCTGCGGCAGGGGAGATGTGTGAAAATACTCCAAATGGAAATGGTTGGAAACGAAGTAAAGGGAGAGACCAGGGACGCTTGCCTCCCGAGAACAGTTCTGAAGCCTTGTCTGGGAGTCTGAAAAGACATGAGTGTGTAAACCTGGGGATGTGGTTAAGAAATGAGGTGAGCTGGAGCTATCTCAGAGAAAATCTGAAGCAGAAAACTGAATGAAGTATTTATAGTCAGGGTTAAAGTACGATCAGGAAAAATAAAATCTTGAAAAGCACCTATGAGAATGTCTGTAAAGCACTTGGAATTCCTTGGCGGTAAACACTAAACAAACATCATCACCTCAAGCTTCTTTAATAGCGACATCTGTCTATAAAAAAAAAAAATTCAGTTAGCTCCCATAATCACGGTTATAAAGATCTCCTGAGAACCCAGAGAATCTTTCTTAAGCAAGAAAACAAAACAAACAAAAACCTCCAAACAAAAAAATTATAAAACAACAATAAAACAAAACTCTTCTTGTTTTCCTCAGAGAAAGACAGGAACCATTTCCTTAGAATACCAGCTGAGCCAACCACCCTAGGGCACCCAGCAGGCATGACTGCTGACATTCCTTTGGTGGGAATTCTAGGGGAGCCTGCCTGTGGTGACTTGGGACTTCAACATCTTCCTTGTGCCAACATGCCAACAGCTACGTGTCATGACTGTCCTTGATGCACACGTCACTGAGCATCCTGAGGAGGCCACATATGAGGGGACATCACTGGGAGCATGGTCCTCTCTGAAAGCCATGCTCCTGTCCATCCCTCCATCATGGAGCATGTGCACTCGCGAGACACACACACACACAACGGTATGCACTACAGTGTCATTGAGGAAAGGGACAGGGGACAGGGCAGGCTTTGCTTGCTGGGCTTTCCTAACACAGATAAGTAAAGAATGTCAGTCTCCTCTGGTCACCTCTCAGGTTGCCATACAAAGTCATTTTTTGAAGAAGATTTGGGAACCAAAGTGCTCATTAGAAGCTCTTTAGGCGTCAAAGGTTATTTTCCAAAACTCAAAGCATTCCTGCTTCTCGCTTGAAATGACATCTGGATCTCACATGAAGCACTTATTTTTAAGCCTCTGACTATGACTGACTTTTTAAATGAGGAATTGAAAGCTACGGGTTATCTCTCTGAGCAAGCTTGAGAGATGGGAGGAGCCTCTGCAAGGTGCCTGAACTCTGGATTTTCTTCCTTCCCAAAGACATATCAGGTTCAGCCATGCGCCCTGGCTCCACCTCGTAGCCCTGAGGCGTGCCTGAGACCCTAACAGCAGACTACTGAACGCAAGAAACTCCCATTTATCCACCACCCCGCACCCGTCTTAACTCTCAGATTTTTAAGGTTTAACACTACAATAGTACTTTATTTTCTTCAGTGTTTTTCTGGATGCTGTCCCAGGAACCTGTCCCTTGTAACAAATGAACATTTATGTAGACAACTACTTCCTACATCCATCCATCCATAATAATACTTCCCATTAATTATTCAAATATATCTATCTATGCACACATGAAGGGTATCTGTGAGCATGTGCCTGTGCATGTATACGTGTGTATTTCCCAAATCAGACCCCATGCACACATTCATCTACTGCTTGCCTTTCCCTCCAACTTAATACACTGTAGAGATAGCTCTTTGTATATGCATATGTATGCATATGTGTGTGATATATGTATGTGCTAGCATGTGTGCATGTGTGTTGGAATGTGGTCATCAGATGTCAGTATTAGATAGCTTTTTCAGTTACTATTCATTTTATTTTTTGAGACACCACCCTTTGCTCCCTGATTACACTGGTTTGTTTCAGTGAGCTGCAGGGATCTGCCCAAACCTGCCTCCCCAGGGTGGGTTTACAAATGCATAGGGGTCACACTGGTCTTTTTATTAGAGTTCTCAGGACCTGAACTTGGGTTTCATGGTTCTGTGGCAAATATTTTACTGACTCCCTAGACCTTCAATTCTCATTAAAATATTAATGCCTTTAATAATTGTAGTAGCCTTAATATGAATGTGCTTTGATTTATTTATTCTACCATATCTCTGTGGATAAGTATTTAGGATATTTAAAACACATACACACACACACACACACACACACACACACACATACCCCTTGGTATTTTTAAAGCACCTATCTCCAGCAGTGAAAAAACACAACCATTTTCTTTTTTTTTAAACATTCCGGTTGTTGTGAGAACACAGAACTTTGAAACAATCAACACTGTCACAGGCAGAGGCTAAAAGTGTCCCCTTGGCTCAGTTAGCACCAACGTCAACTTTTGCTCACTTCGAAATTCCTGCCACCCTGAGGAATGGTATCTGGCTGCTGGCATTTTCATCTCGCTGACTCCCAGTGAGCACCACTGCTCTTCCCTCACGGTTAGACTGAAGCGTCTTCACCCTCTGGCCACATCCTTTCTCAATTTCCCAGTGAGCTCTTTGCCTCCCTTATCTACTCCTGGGAAACAGTCCCTGGTACATTCTGACAAGGAGCCTTTTATCCTTCAGACATTCTGGAAATGCTTCATTGGGTTTTGAGGGGCTTTTTCCTATGCCTCAAAATTTCATTTTTCTTTTCCCCTTTCTTCCTATCCCTCACACTCTCCTCTCTCACTTTCCTTCTTTCTTCCTACCAGAGCCTCTCAATGCTAGGAATAAAGGTATGGATCATTGGACCTGCTTCTAGAAATGTGTCTGTTTGAGTAGAGTCTTTGGTCTCTCTGCTTCTCTCTGTCTCATCTCTCTGTCTCTCTGTGTCTCTCTGTGTCTTTCTGTGTCTGCTCCCCACCCCTACCGTGTATATGTGTGTTTCAGACACGGCCTTGAAATTCTGATCACCTGTCCACACTTTCTCAAGAGCTGAGATCACAGACATATTGCACCATGACAACCAGGTGACCCATTTCCCTTTCTTAAGTCTACCTCCCTGCCTTTGCACACAGATTTTTTTTTAAATCCTGTATATATCAGAGGTGCAGATCTGCTGTTCCCTATTACACAGTATTTCATCTTCCAAGTCTCTTTGCTAGCATGGGAATTCCATGTTTCTAGAATGTTCTACCCTGTTCTCTGCACTTCCCCAACATGACCACTTCTGTGATCATTCACTCTAGAAAAAGAAAAGGGGGTCAGGCTGGCTGTTGTTATTTTTGTCTTTCACAGCAGGTTTTGTGAGTCAACCCTGCCTTGGGTTCTCCGTTAAAATGTGAGCTCTATTCTGATATGCAAACTCATGTTTCTGGGTGTGTCTTTCAGAGCTTACAAGGTGGGGCGGCTCTATCATTTCCTTTCTCTTGTCTCTTGTCCTGCCTGCTATTGTGTACTGTGGGTCAATTACTGACTGATGGAACAGCACATCAGACTCTCCACCAAGTCTCCTCCAGACCTCATTCCACTGTCCTTGCACGAAAAGATGGTGCCTCACAGACTCTCTTCCCTTCCTTTCTCTTTGGCCTTCCCGATGAGAACCTTTTTTTTAAACCCAGCCTAGGCCTGCCCAGTTGCATGTGAACTGTTGTAAGCACAGCAGCACAGTCTGCTGCAGTGAGCATCTAACAAGGCCACAGGCACAGCACCATGCTCCTTCTCTCCATCATTTGCATACCCAGTCACGTCTAGGTTTAGGAATCTAGACTTTGAAAAATGTGTCTGAAAAATCATTTCCATATTTATATTTAATCCATGACTGCCTTTGGCCCGTTACTGCGTTGTCGTTTACTAAGCTGAGGCCTAGTGGCTCTGGGCTCACATGGCGGAGAAGGTAGGTGCACTGGACCATTCCTGCCCTGACCTCAGCTGCCATCTCTGGCCTCAGATGCCACCCCTGGCTGATGCTGCCTTCCCAGGAGAGCTCCAGGCCCCCAGCTATGCACATCTACTGTTGCTGTGGGCCCAGCAACCGGGCTCCACATGAATCTTACTGTCTGCTACTGCTTCTAATACATTGCCTCTGGAATTCTGGAAGGTGAGGGTAGAGGAGGAGCAGGCATCACTAACAAAAGCTATCGATTCCTTGGGTACTGGGCAGCAGTTATGGTCATTCTAGATAACACCAGCCACAGAACTGTGATACTATTGGGATAATGGCAACTGTGAGGGTTCCAGCTTGGTGCCAGACTCCCTTGGAGTCACATCACTTTAAGGTCACTGATTCTGCTAAAGACAGCCATTGCCACATTGCCAGTTACTCACAACATAGACTGAAAGACTTGCTGCTCACTGAGGTACTTATAAGTGTGTGTGATACGCATAACTTCACATTTACACACGGGAGTGCATGTGTGTGGGTCAATGCTGGCTATTGTTCTAGATCACTCTCCACCTTGTCCACGGAGGCAGAGTCTCTTGCTTAATAGTGAGCTCACTGTGATGGCTTGTCTGGCCAGTGAGCTTGCTTTGGGATCCCTTGGTTCTGTCTCTCTCAAACTGGGATTACAGGCAGAGAGCATCTTCACCTGGATTTTACGTGAATTCTGGGGAATGAAACTCCGGTCTTCCCACTTGGTATGACAAGCTTTAACTGCTGAGCTATCTTTCAGCCCAGAGACTAAGACTTTTATCCTTGGTCAGTTTGACTCTTGAAACCTGTATGTCTTTCAACATGCCATTATTCCCTGAGAACATTCTTGACATTTATAATCCTTTATTACCAACAAGTGAGAGACTAGAAGAGTTTCTTTCAATCCCACTGACTTCCCCCTTACTCAAGTCTTGATGGTTTCGTGAAAGGGCTCTGTATTGCAAGTGACAACAGAAGTTCACGGTGGGGTCATGCAGACAGAATGGTGGCAGGTGGTAGTGTACTGACATGCCGTGTGACCCTCGGTGAGGTTTTTTAACTTCTCTGTGCCTAACTCATTAGTTTCTGCAAGTATTTGATGTTTGCTTCCCCAGCCACCTCCTTTTCCTAATTACTGTTATTAAAAAAATATATAACAATCCTCTGAATTCACCTAACTGCTTCCCAGGAGAATAATTTTTGTTTCCACGTAGCAAGGGAGAAACAAACTCTAACACACCAAGGTTATAACTCTGTTTCAGAATGCCAAGGTAAACTCCAGCAGATCCTTTTGGTTTTATTCCATACCCACATTCAAGCAAATAAAAGTAGAATCACAGGACGGAACTGTCGCTACCTTTTTGGCTTTGAATCCAGAGAAACCATTGGCTCCATGCTATTGCCACATAATCCCCTTCCCAGGGGAAAACAGTTATCTTACGGAAGGCTTTAATCCTTCTATTTACAGAGCATTCAGTAAACAGTTTGTTCAACAGGCTCAGTGAGGCTGAGGGAGTCAGCTCATCTCTTTCCTCCCAGGTTTCACTTCGCCATCTTTGGAAAGCCAGCCTTCGGAGTGTCCTTCTGGGAACTAGAGGAGCTAAGGACAGCACTGGGTGCTGCCTTCTCCACTGCTGTGCTTCCTTCCAAGGCCCCCTTGGTTGTCACTCCTAAGCTGATCCTAAGCCATCCCGTGGGACATGCAGGATGCTCTGAGGGACCTCTCAACCTATGCGCCAACTTTCCGGGCATTGATTCCCAACTGCAGGTTGTTACTGTGGGGCTCTCAAGCACTCTTTCAAGTCTGCTGATGCTGACCAACTGACACACGGTGGGAGAACCATGGGGTGCTGGTTTAGTATGTTTTGGGAACTAGGCTACAGGCTTCAGTCATTGACACTATTTGGCATTGGCTCTCCTTGCCATTACTCTCTACCTTTATCCTCAGGTGACAGCTGTAAGGGAGAATAAAGGTGTGCAATGTCAGTGCGACTTACTTTCTGAATGTGAGCACCGGCTTGGCAAGATGACCCCTCATACATATGTCTACGTGAATGAACAGGACAACCCAAGCATGTCTATATGAAGTTATTCCTGCACTCCAATTCATTCCGCCTGGTCATGTTAGTTAAGAGCAGAGGCTGGGAAGTTAGAATAGCCTAGTTGGAATCCTGCTTCTGTCATTGCTGACTAAGTGTGACTCTGGGGAAGTCGCCTAAAGTTTCAGATCCTGTGTTGTGGCTAACTACCATTTGCTTGCCAACAAGCCACGCCAACTCTCTCCTGTAACTAATTCCCTCTCTCTGCCACATCATTTTTCTCTTATCCAGGGTCTTCTTTCTTTTCGAGCTGCTCTTTTGTCAATTCCAGCTAGAGGACCTTGTGAAAGTCCATACATTATCCAAGCGTACCCTGGACCCAGTTACAAAGGAGTGGTTGAGAGGTGGGGCACCTGACTGGGTGGGCGGAATCTTTTGAATTCAGGGCTTTAGAAATAAGAAGAGTTCCCTCTAGGTCACTCTGCAACATAAGCTGCAGAAGTCCCAAGCCGCCATGTTCCATTGACCATGGGGAAACTGTCTACCTGCCCTATAGAGAGATAGAAGAACAAAGCCAATGGCTACAAAACAGAAAATGCAAATGAGAAAAAGGAACAAGATCAATGGCAGAATTGAGGTTTTCTCTCTCCACTCTCTTTTCTGTTGATACTATCTACTTTCCGTATGATCCCCATAGCAAGTTGAGGACATGTCCTATACCTGGTCCTGGGTCTTGAGGCAGTGGCTTAGAAGTCTACAGAGGAGTCAACCTCACTCAGCAGATCACAAGTCATTTCTTGACCCATAGGCCAAACCCTGCTGACAGGTCTAGCTCTTGCAGACTTCTTTCTATTCTCCATTTTGTACTCCTACCATAAATCCTTCCCTGGGTCCAAAACCTCCTGATCAGAAGGTTCCTATGTGACCTTGTGCTGGCCACCTTTTATTGACAAGTTATCACAGTCTAAGGGAGCTGGGAAGAGAGAACCTCAATTGAAGGTTTGCCTGGATCAGATTAGTCTGGCTGGCCAAGGCTATGAGTTGCTGTTTCAATTATTGATTGATGTAGTAAGGCCTAGCCCACTGTGAATGTTATAATTCCTTGGGCTGATGATCCTGTTCTATACAAAAGTACTAGCAAGGGGTAAGCCAATAAGCAGCATTTTTCTTTTGTTTCTGCCCTAGAAACCTTGCTTTGAGCTCCTGCCCTGATTTCCCCCAGTGATGGATTTGTGGTCTGGAAGGTGCTCTGTTCGTGCTGTTTGTCATAACAACAGACAAGTAAACTAGAACAGACCCTTGCCTGGGGGCTTCCAAGCCACAGTTGGCAAGGACAGGGCTTAGGCAGTCTGACACCAAAGCCTTTGTCTTTTGCTTTTCCTCACTGCCACTTCAACTCTCAGCTAGGCCCACAGAGTCCAGAGAACATCATAAAATGTATAGTAATGATGCCCCTAGCTCATCTGTCCTGTTCTCTGTAGTAGCTATGATGTACCTGGGACCTGTGGAGCACTGGATGTCTTAGGTACCTGAAACAACAGGAGGATGAATAGTACCAACAAGAACAGTACTGCCACACAGAAGGGCCTAAGCTCCCTCTGAAGACCACGTAGAGCTGGAGGTGATTTTCCTGTTTTTTCAAAGGATGCTGACTCCCATCCTGCTCTGCCTTTGGCTCCCTGATCCATCTCATTACACCCTCCTTCACAGTTCTCCTCCTAATTTCAAATGCTTTCAGTATCTTTAAAGAAAACTTTACTTAAAAATATGCAGAGTCCTGTCCATTGATCTCAGACACATTAGACCAGCAGGACTTTCAAGTATGTCTCCAGATGCTAATGCAGAGTGAGGCAAATTGTCTCACATTTAATAAGCTGACCCAAACCAGCAAAATCAGCTTCTCAGGCAAAATTTTCAGAGCCAGAAAAACCCAGCTAGACCTGAGCAGGATCTCCTGTCCAGATGAGTCTGCAGAGAGCTGTTTTTATCATTGCTGGGTGCTCATGCGCAAGTGTCAAGCCGAAAGTAATGGGGAGAAGCTGGGGAAGAGACATGTTGCATAAGTATAATGACAGTTTTCCAGAGCACGCCTCTGAATGTAAACTCTGATGGTTATGAATGTGCTTTCCGGGGCAACGGAGTGACTTCATTTCAAACATGATCATAGAGGAAATCTAAGGCACAGGGTATGAATATATATGAAAACCAGTAAGCCCTACACGTGACAAAGACTCACAGCATTACTGAGGGAAGAATGGAGCTCAAGTAGAAGAGGTCAAAGTTGTTAAGAATGGCTGCATGACCACAGATACGGCAGGGATGGGAGAGGATACTGAAAGCTCTATGTCCAGGAAGGTATTCACTCCTCCGCTCAGTTACCCAGCTGATGCAGGGAACAGTTTGCACACACCATACTGACGGTATCAAAACAGTTCAAAGGGCTGGGAAAATGGCTTAATGGATGCAAGCATCCACAGGGTAGAAGGAGAGAACTAACTCTCACGGGTTCTCCTCTGATATACAAATATGCTCAATGGGGCACAAACCCTTTCCCATGCAGAAACATCCAGAACAAATTAATAAGCAAAGGGCAAATGTAAAAGGAAGTTCAAACTTCACCACCTCCTTTTCAACGTAAGGGTTGAAGGTATTTATTAATCATGCACAAAATAGTTCTGCCCAGATATTCTAGACAATGCTCAGCCAAACTAGCACATCCAACTCTCTGCCAACCCTAAACTGATATGCCTCTCCCAACTTTGGAAGATGGAAACGGTAGAGAAGGAGGACCCTGCCTTGCTTCTGGCCTGGTTTTCTATGTGACATCTGCTTTCCCCATCTCTAGCCTTGTCTTCCTCTGGTTCGTTCTCTATCCAGCTCCCAAGGTGATCTTTTTCATCTGTTTGTTTCTCCCAGGCCTCCTCACTCGCTTTCATCCAACCTCAGTGGAAAGGTAGACATTTTTTCCTTACCTTTGTTCCTTTCTCCCTCCACCCCACCCCTGTCTTCCTTGTGTCCTCATTCCTGCCTTTGCTTCTCTTCAACATGCCACTTAAGTCCCCTTGGCCTTTGCCTATCATTTGATAGTAATACTCTCTGCTTTCACTGACTTGAATGTCTTCATACAAGCTGCACTGTTCTACCCAGATCCCTTAGTGCCCCGGGATGACCTTGCTCTACTCTTAGGATTCAACTTAGGCAATACCCACAGACCACCAGAAACCTCTGTTTACCACAGCCCTGAGTTGGGTTTGAGCTTGAGATCTCCTTTTTTGGCATTTCCAGAATTCCCATGTGTATCTCAACCACCAAACTAGCCAAAGAACATCACTGTGTTGGTCTCCTTCAGAAGACTATGAGATGTTGACAAGACTGAATTTTATTTTCTTATATCCGTCATGCCTGACATAGGGAGGGAAGAATCCCTCAATGGGCACTGAATAAACGTTAGCTAAACAAGCAAGTGAACATCATTTCCAAAAAGGATCTTTTCTTCCTGATGCTTTTGTATAAGCTTTGTCACATTGACTTTGGATTTGGCTTTGTGACTTGCTTCGCTAATAGGATATCAAAAATGTATGACATGTGTGGAGATTTGCTGAGCAATGGTGAAGTAGGACTTGTCCTCATGGAATGCTGCTAACAGGGCTGAGCACTTGGTCAGTCTCTTTGCGGATAAGCAAAGAGCAGGAGAGGTTGGATCCCTTCTGAGATCCAGTGTTAACATCAGAAGCAAAACAGCAAGGCCATTTTGATTAATCAGGCTTAGTTAACTGTCAGGTGACTAGCTGGATGTATGAGGCCTTGTGAGACTCTTCCTGGGACCACACAGCTAGGCATAACTCAAACCAAGCACCCATTAAAGGAAGCAGAAGAGGAGGATGGTGGTTGTTTCACGCCATCAAATTTGAAAGTAGTGGCCAAGTAGCAGAAATTGATTGAAAAATATCATTTAGGCAAAAGCTTTAATGCCAAGTGAGGAGAGGGGTTAGGAGATAGCTCATTCATCAAAATGCTGGCCTAGCAAACATGAGAGTCAGAGGTCCATGCCTGGAACCTACTTTTAAAGGCAAGACATGGTGACACACACTGGTAATGCCAGAGCTGTGAAAGTGGAGGCAAGTAGATTCCCCAGGGCTTACTAACTAGACAGTTTAGCTTACCCTGTGTGGTGCAGACCAGTGAGAGACCCCATCATAATAAAAGGTGGGCCACGCCTGAGAATAAGCACCAAGATTGTCTTCCATCCTCCAAATCCAAGTACACATATGTGCACACATATGTAGAACACCCACGTGCAACACACATGTGCAACACCCACATGCAAGAAAAGCGAGAAAAGAAAGAAAAAAACTAATAGACAAAACCAGAAAAAATTCTTCAGTGTTTGTCACTGAAAGTAAACACAACATTGACGTATGTCTTTCTTAATTATAGTCCATTGAAACAGAACTAACCTTACAATAGGAAGTTCAGGAAGCAGTCCCACCTCTCCCACTGATGAGCCTCACGAGGGTGACAATTCAAACCTCTGGAGCTCTTAGATGCTTACCATGAAATGGGGGATTGTAATTTTATGCCAACCTTACTATATGTGTACATGTATCTTTGTCCTACTAACCTCACAAAGCTGATAAAAGAATCGATCATATATGGAACTGCAGGATGAACTAATGTTCCTGAAATTAGTTAGAAACTTTGAGTTACAACACTTGCTGACAACATACTTATCATCCAGCCAAAGCAGGTGGGCTGTGGAGGGAAGGCTCCAGGGAGGGGACGGAGCAGCAAGCTCCTTCCTATTGGGTGATGATGTGCTAACAGGTGTTTCGCCACCATGAGCATCGCTGATTAGCATTGATTTCCTTAACGAGGTGCTATTTTAGGCTGCACTCCTGTAACTCTCCTCCTGCCCCACTCCCAGTGTGTAGCACCTCCTTTTACATTCTGCTGAAGGTCAGGAGGAAACCCGGTCTCAAAGGAAAAAGCTCAAGGCCAGGAATATGCTAGCTCTGGGACTTTGTCCATTCCCTTTGCAGAGACTGATTCTCTATCTGTAAGGTGTAGAGGTGACAACAGTTTGCCAGCTTATCAATAATGGGTTGGAGAAAGGCCAGCATAATAATGCAAACAGAAGTAGCTTGAAGCTAACTAGACCCGATCCCCTACACAAAGTCGAGGTTAGTGTGGGCGATCCCTCCGAGAAGCAGGACGAGTGTCAACACATTTCGGGTACTAGAATAAATGGGAAGGTTTTGAAGGAGGGAATGAGGAAACCGACATTTTGTGATGTGAGGCAATTTGCCTGTAGCCACATAATTAATAAATGACTTAATTGAATCTCAATCCTTACTGACCTTCTTCCAAAGCCCAGATTTGCCCAGTGCTGGGTAGCCTCCAAACGACCTGTCCAGAGCCTGTAGGAGAGTGGAATTGTTGGCTAGGTAGTTTGCCATTAAGTAGGGTCACCAGCTTGTGGCTAAAGAGACAGATGATCAAAAAAAAAAAGGGCTAGGGGAGAAAATGCCTGTTTACAAACACAGCTTAATTAATTAGTCAACTCAGACCAAGTGGAAGGGGCGGCTTCCCAGATGTCTGACATAGAGAATTAATTAACAGAAAGGCACTAGTCCCCAGGCCTTGGGTTCATGTCCAGACCACATGGTGGAATTAAATTACTAAATTGCCTCAGTGCCCCTCACCTCAAAACTAAATTGTCCCTCAACTTAACTAAAGCCATTTGACTGAAAAAAAATTATTCATTGAAAATGACAACTGAATTGGAAATTCTCAACCAATTTAAAGCTTTAAATGAAGCTCAAAGTGGAAGACAGAGAAGTTTCTAAGTGCTTTTAGTTTAACATTAGAAGGTTCTAGAATAAAATGAGGGTGAAGTTAGGTTGAATGGCACAGATAAAATTCCATGTCTATACTTGCCGCTGTGGTTTGAATACAAAACATCTCCCACAGGCTCATGTGTTGAATCACTTGTCCCAAGCTGGCAGAGATATTTTGGGCGATCCTTAAATTCCCAGTTGGTGACATTCTTTATGGAAGGGAGGAGAATCTTCAGGAGGTGGAGCCTAGATAGAGGAAGTGAGTCCCTGGGGCAGTGGACTCTGAGCTTTTCAGACTAGCCTTGGTTCTGGACTGAGTTCTCTGTTTTTCATCCTCTGTGACACGAGCAAGAATCCCAATGCTCCCTTCACCATGGACCAAGCCATTCCCACCACCGTGAACACGGCCATGCCTTCTCTGACATGAAACTATGAGCCCACAGAAATCCTTCCTCCATTGAGATACTGCTGGCCATTCCTCAAAATGCAGAGAAAAGTCACCAGCACCTGTCCTCTCTGCTTCCTGTCCTCCATGAAGTGAATCACCACTCCTTTATAGATTCTTGCTGCCGTGACCTTCTCCTTCAACGCATCATAGCCCAGAGTCATAGCTGTGCTCTACGGCTTGACCTTTCTGCAGCCATAGACAAAGGAAAGCTTTCTTCCTTAAGTGGGATTGGGTAGACTGCCATTGCAATGAAGAAAGTAATTGCTGGGGTGATCGAGGCAGGAAATTTAGATTACACTGAGAAACCCCGTTAGGGATGGTCACAGCCTAGCTTCCCTCATCTTTCAAGTCATAACCCAAGTATGCTAGGGAAAGGCAAAGCATCCAGATGCCTCAATTTGCAACATCATTTTGCTTGTATAAGATAAATGGTTCCATTGGAAAGAGACAGAAATATGAGTCTATGGGAGGAGTCACAGCTCAACGGGGTTGGACCAGTCCTGGAGTAAATACCACAGAGCCAATCTCCAGTGAAGCACTGGACCTTCCCGACCCTGTGTGAGTCTGTGAGGAAGTCACACGCCAGCAATGCTTCTGCTTCCACAGTTAACATTTTCTGGGGGTGGGGCTGGAGCTCCCACAAGTGTTCTTTAGTCCGTTGCTTATTTTTTGTCGGTTAATTTCCATGTATTCTGCAATGTGTTTGGGTCTCATCTTCTGTCTAATTAAGCAGAGGGAGTTAATGAAGCATGAAGTGACTTTGTGTCCCAGAGTAAATAGAATAATATGCAGGGGGAAAGTGGAGGGGGGACACAGCAAAGAATCCAGGGGGGCTGGAGAAAGAGAAAGTGGACATGGTGGAGTTTGGTGCACATGCATGTTGACTGTCTGATCTAGCTCTGACAGTGACCTGGAGAATGTCAAGTTTGTGTCCAAATCCCTTATTCACCGTTAAAATTCTTATTTTTCTATTTTGTCCCAGAACAACTGTAATGGGATTTCTAAGCAGCATTTAATCTAAACAACAGTGTCGTCCTGTGGGGTACAAGAATTGAGAGGACTCATCTCTAGCAAGCTCTTCCTTTGACTACTGGGAGATGAGGAAATGCATCATGATTTAAAATCTAAAATGACCTAAAAAGAACCAGGAATGTTTTTTGGATAAAGGGTGTACTCACTCGGCCTATCTGCTGGGAAAGAGAAAGGGGAGAGGCAAGGAGAGGATACAGCATGAGGCCATGGTCCACTACATGCACGGGGCATCTATGTTCCCTGTCATCCACACCTTCAACCTGTCTTGAGGGGAAAGGAGCCCTCACTTTTGGGAGCCTTCATCTTAGAAGGCTGTAGCTTTGTGTAAGTTTGCAGATTTCTTCATCATTGGGGAGTGAAAATAAGTGGTTCAAACCAGTAGCCTTTAAAGTGTGATCTCCAGACTATCCCTCCCTCCCATAGCCAGCACCATCATCATCACCACTACCAACACCATCACCACTATCACCACCACCATCCAACATCATCATCATCATCATCATCAGCAGCAGCAGCAGCAGCAGCAGCAACAGCTGCTTGACATTTTCTAGAGATGAAAGCAACCAGACTTTACTCCAGATGTGCCCAGTGAGCAGTCATGGTGGTGGAACCCACATCTGAGTTTCAACCAGCCTCACAAATTCTACTTTTTAAGGACAATTGGTTCATCCAATTACTTTTTAAAAAAGGAATTCATGGAAGAAAGTGGGGATGGGGGTGGGGTGGGAGGACGGTCATAGGGTCCATGGAACTGGAAATGGAAGCTGTCAGCATATGCTCCTGCGTCATCACGAACCACAGGGTAAAATTCATCTCTTCCTCTAATGAGGATTTTAATATTTACCACGCGTCCCCTGCCTGGCTTGCTGCAAGCTGTTGGAAAAAAAAAAGATGCCTCTTTTTTTATTCAAGAGATCTGACTTCAAACAGATAAATTCCCATTTTGAAACAGTTTCCTTTGCTCCTAGGACAGGTTAGTCTTAACTGACCCGTTGCTATTGTTAACAGTTGACTTTGGATGACAAGAGATTACATAGAAAGGTGCATATAACAGTTTTAAAAAGAAAAAAAGAGAGATGATCACCATTGTATTTGACTTTTCGAATGCATTCATATCTCACCCCCAGCTACTGACATGAGCACCACCCCCAAGCCCACCCCCACCTGTTTCTGATTTTTCCTTGGCTCCGGGCCGGTCTCAGCACCCACGACGCAGCTGCTGACAGGAGGAAGGTGCAGAAATGATGGAAGAGCTGGGTCACAGCAGATAATCCATTTATAGATAATAAAAAATGGGTGTCACACTTCACTGACCATGTCAGCCCTGAGCTATTGTACTTACATTAGAGATCTTTCAGACCCAAGATGGATTTCAAAGCAAAACAAAAAACCCATATGATTTGGCCGTGTTACTAAGAGTGTTTTACCTCAGCCGAGAAGGAGAATAACAAGCAGAATCTGACTCTCTGACCAACAATTGTTTACTCACAGCATACCTTATGCTAGGTTCTGAGGGAGACCCTATAGGTGATGCAGAGGAGATATGTGGACTCTACCTTCAAGGAACCCATGATACAATGGAAAGGGAAGGAATACATATCCTGAAGAATATGATAACCTAACTACTGAAATGGTCTGTGAAATGTAAAATTATAACATAGTACAATTCCACATCTACTTCATGAAACTCCATTTTGGTTCCGAAGACAACTGTGGCAGCCATTCTGAGGACTCACATGAATGGGATTTCAGCTGCCTTCATCATAGGGCTCCCAAGGTCCCTGGGAGGTCTCTTCATTCCAAATAGACACAAAGGTAGCATAAATCTTGGTTGACCTTGCATAGGAAAGATGTTATGGGTCAATCCTGAAAGTGACATCTTGACAACTGCTAACTTGGCTCCTGCCAGTCACAGTCACACAGGGTAACAGGAGTCAGTCATGTGACCATATCTCACTGTAACAGGGAAATAGATTCCCTCTGTCTACGAAGAAGAAAGATAAACATGTTTTGGTTAGAATACAGTATTTCAGTCATGTAAAACATGACTGGAGATGAACTATGAGGATGGATGTTGGTAGCAACTTTCTCCACACAGCTTACACAGATGTATCTTACTTCACTGTCTCCCACTATCCTCTATTGTCAAAGATCCCATCATCTGAATCCTTCCTTAACTTCTAGAGTTTCACAGAACATTGGATAGGGCAGTCTATTCTAAGGATGGGTGTTACCGGAGTCTGTGGGACAGTTTAGCAACACTGGGAAAATTCCTATTACCTTTGAGTCCTTCCTTCCAACCAGTGAGTCGCTCCCCTGAGCCAATTCACAAAAACCACATCAGTGTTGGTCCTTGTTTTACTCAGGTATCTGGGCTAAGAGGGGGTCCAGTCAGGCAGGGCATTAACTATTCCCTCAGCAAGAATGTCTGTCCTAGAGTCTGATGGAATGCCAATGCTAAGAAGAGGCTTAGAATTACAGAATGTCAAGGGATATGTGGGCAGAGAGGAGATGGGGAAACAAAACCAGTTGGAAACAGAGAGGGGATAAATGTATTTTTTCCTAGATTTACAAAGAGAGGATATGGGGGAGGACCCTTAAAAACTCCCCTGTGCAAGGAATATATTTCCTGACCTTGACCTATACCTATACATACCTACCTATATCTATACCTATACCTATGCCTATGCCTATGCCTATGCCTATGCCTATGCCTATGCCTATGCCTATGCCTATGCCTATGCCTATACCTGTACCGGTACCTGTACCTGTACCTATACCCCTTCCATCTTCCCCTCCACTGACCCAGGCAGTGGTTTATTGGCTAAAGTTAGCAGGAGGAGCAGAAGAAGACAGGAGGAAAGCACAGGTAACTGTGTGTGTGTGTGTCACTCTTCAGCAAAGAGATTTTTCCAATTGGAATCAACAGACATTCTGGGTCTGCGGTGTTTGTTAAAAGGAACCGACAGAAGTGGTCATGAAAAGGTACAGAATGAGCACAGAAGAGAGAGCATCTCTGGGAACACTGCCCCATCACTCGCTGCCCTGGACCCAGCCATTTGTTTACTTTAAGTGACATACAGCATCATGTAGGCAGTATCAACAAGGAGGTAATTGCTTACTGGATTCCCACACATTGTAATGGAAGGTATTTTACATCTCTGGCATTTTGTTGTGGAGAAAGAAACTCAAATAGGATTTGTGCATACCTGTACCTGTCATTAGAATACTAGTCTGGTCTTCTTTCTTTCATTCAACAAAGTCTACTACATAGCTGCTGTGATTTGAATGTTCTCATCAAAATTCATGTCGAAATTTAACCCCACTGTGAAGTATTATAAGGATTGAAGTTTAATCCAACTATATATTTAATGATATGTAAATCGTAAGGATGGGGTCCTGATCTAATGGGACTGTGACTTTCTAAGTAAGAACAGGAAACCTAAGCTATAAAGCTTCGTCCCTTCCAACATGGGATGACATACTACCTCTCGACTCTGCAGAGTCCTTACCAACAAAAAGGACCCCACCAGAATCAGCCACCCCATCTTGAACTTGCCATCATTAAGAAGCACAGATTGAATAAAACTCCTTTTCTTGCTTATTATTCAGCCAATGGCATCCAGTTACAACAAAAGAGAAGAGCTACCAGGAAACAAGCCCTTTTCTTTCTGTAGGGGACAGTGATGACAACTGTGGGGAGATTATCTTGTGTGTTGGATGGATGCATCACCTGTCAATTAAAAGGTCTATGACCTGTGACTTAGGCAGAGAAAAACAGTGGGTCATCAGGAGGAGAAAGAATTCTGGAAGAGAAGAAGGCAGGAAGATTAGCATGAAAGATGTGACCAGACAGATACATGGTACCTGAGCGAAGGTAACCAGCCATAAGGCAAAATGTAGGCTAAAATAATTGGGTTATTTTAGTTATGATATAGTCAGATTAGAGCCTAACTATACAGCCAAGGTATTGGTAAATATATTTTGATTTTGAGTCTTATTTCTGAGATCATGGGGCTTAGAGGAAGCAGCAAAGCTTAACTACAACAGACAACCTATTTCCTGTCCTCCAGAGGGCTGCATTCTAGCTAGAGGAAGAGATGATCAGCTAATATAAAGTCTTCCATCATTTAACAATGGGGATGGCTTCTGATAGTGTGTCATTGGGTGCTTTTGACATCGTGTGAATATCATAAGTGTGTTATCTTATAATTATATAAGAACCAAGATAGTAAAGATGTCAGGAGGCAATAAAATCTTATGAGGCCAGTGTTGTACATGTGGCTTTATTGTGACCACAACAGTACTGTGAAGGTTAGAAACCATTAGCTAGAAAGAGCTGCAAGCAAGAGAAAGGTGGGAAAGAAGATGGTGTGTGATGAAATTTAGACAGGGAGAAATCTAAAAGACTTACCATCTTGTTATTAGAGTGTGAATAGGGTACTGAAGCAAAGAAACTCATTCAGTAGAGCTGGAACTCAGGAGAATGTGGAGAACTGAATCTGGCAAGACTAGGAAGTACCCCAAAGCCTGACAGCTATCAACTTGACATAGCTCAGAGTCCTCTGTGGGAGTCTCAACTCAACTGTTTGTGAGGCACTTGTCTTGATTAATTGATGATTGGTGTGGGAGAGACCAGATCACTATGGGAAACCTTCTCTACCATGAGCCAAAGAAAGCAAGGCAGGCGACAGCATTCTTCCACGGTCTTTGCTTTACGTCTTGCTAAAGCAGAGTTCCTATCCCAACTTCCCTTAACAGTGGACTATTACCTGGAAGGTTAAGCTGAAATAATTTCTTTTTCTCCAAGTTGTTTTTGGTCAGAGTATTCATCACAGCTACAGAAAGTAAACTAGGACAGATGGGGACTTTGTGATGATGATGCTGACAAGGGATATAGGATATTCTTGGAAGGTAAAGACAATGGGGTTGACAATAAATTTGATAAAGGAAAAGAGAGGAGAGAAGCAAAGAGGAGAGGAGAGGAGAGGAGAGAGGAGAGGAGACCTCTGAGATAAGTTTTGTGTCTGCTGTTTACCAAGGTAGAGCCTGTGTAGAAAAGTTCAGCGATGACACTGCTTGATCCGAGATTAACATCTGCTGCTGCCACTTAGGAACCTTGTAAACTCGGTCCAGTTTTTCTCTGTATCTCAGTATCATCCTTGTATATTAAAGCAGGCCTACTAAGAGCATCGACTCATATGTTTACTGTGAACATTGAAAGTTAATATCTACAAGGCACTTAAGATATTTGTTGTGTAGAAAGCTCTCCCTAAGTATTGACAAAAATGAGACTGAGAGGGTGGAAAACAGACTTGCAGAGAAGAGTTGAAAGTTGGAGAAAAAGCCAGTCTGAGGTTTCTACCTTCCACCCCAGGAGAAATATCCAAGTGCAGTTACGTAGAAGAGGGTAGGATTCCGGTGAAATGACCAGGCTAGAAATATAAAACTAGAAACACAGACATTTAGATGTAACCCACCACATTGGATATTATAATGCTGTCCATGGTGAGCAAATTCACTCACCCGATAAGAAATTACCTTAAAATGAAAACGATACTTGCAGGACAGTGTGTGAGAAATGGGACTGGCGTCCATGTGAGTAAATGATGCTTAAGGTGAACTCTGAAGGGTGTGTCTGTTCAAGTTATGTGTATTGTCTCCATTTGCACACATCACTCACAACACCAGTCCCACAGTCAGCAGGTTAAAAAATGCATATTAAAAAGTAAGGGGAAGACAGAAGTAGAAGCTATCTATGCCTTTCATGGATATGTAATCCAAGGACTCTAAGTCCTACCACGGAGAAACTTGCATGCCCACATCTCAGAATTTTCCCTGCCCAATTACATTTGTGCAGAAGAGGTCTGTGATTGGACAGGGAAAAGGGGGGCGGAGCTAAGAGTGGAGAGAAAGGGAGCGTGTCAGAAGGAAGGAAGAAGAACCATGAACCCGTGTAGCAATTACCAGCCACAAGTAGCTAGGTTTTCACAAGGTTAGAAACATTGGGATAAAGCTTTTATCAGTATCAGTTGGCTCTAAAATTATTGTATTGATATCTTGTAAATTGTGATATTATTGATACATAAATCTGATTGGTTAATTAAGCATTAAGAGTCTTGATTCTACAGGGTAATTAGGTGTTGAGATGGCTGATCGTGGGGTATGTGGGGTGGTGTGTGGAAGCGAGAGGTACTTGGGACCCCCACTGGAGAGATGGCCCGGCGGGGGCAGGAGAGTTGGTGGGTCAATTTTTTAAATTTCCTGCAACACGCCCGTGTATTGCTGCACTATTCACAGTTGGCAAGATTGGGAACCAGACTAAGTGTTCATGAACAAATTTATGAATAAATAACAATGTGGCCCATGTATACACAATGGAGTTTTATTCAGCCATAAGGAAAAATGAAGACTTGATTTTGGCAGGAAGGTATATGGAACAGGGGATGTTAAGTGAAATAAGCTAAGCTCACAGAGATGAAAATATGCTCTTTTCCTCTCAGATACAGATCCTGGGCTTTAATGTTCTATGTTCATATATGCGTATGGCAGTATGTGTGTAAGTCATGAGAACTAGAAGAAATAAAAAGAGATCTTAAGAGGGGAGATGGAAACCAAAAGATTTGTGGATATATGTGACACGAAGGCAGAGGTGCTACTAGCATGAGGGGTGTCAACAAGAGCAAAGGATGTATGCTCATGTCACAGTGACAGCTCATGTCAAGTGACAGCCAGTAATTACTTGGTATACTAGTTTTAGAAAAACAATAAAAATAAAATAAAGACAATTAACTATACACCTGTGTATATTTACTTAAGAAAAATAAATATCCTTTGGTCTTAGAGATAATCTATCACCTACAAATGTAAATGTCCCAATTTCCAAACTGCTTACAGTTCCAGCAAGCAATAGTTGACAGCCTAGTCATCATTTTCTCCAAGTGATAAAAGTGATCACAACCCGAAGCCATTTCTAAACCAATAGATTGCTACGCTTCATAACCAAGAATCAAGAGCACCTGCATGAAAAGATTCACTGGCTTTCTTTATGCTTAGGACATTAGAACTCTACGACGTACAAAGGTGCTATAAAGATTAAGCAGCCTATTTAAAGAGCTCCCTGATGATTTTAAGGAACTTCTCCATTTCTTCCCCTCTGACATGGAAGTCCAGGTTTTACTTACTAAAAATCAGAACATTGTTTCCCTAACTAAGGCAGCGCTTGGAGAAGCATTTAGACCCAGACGATGCCACTGACCTGGAAATAAGCATGCATATCTAAATGGCAAAAGAAAGTTTAAAGGAACAAGACAAGATTCCAACTGATGTGGAAAGGAAGGGCTCTGCTCTTTAGAGGAGACCCTGCTGTCATCTCTTTGCTGTCCCAGATGGTGAAAGTTCTGCGCTTCTTTACTTAAGCCAAAGAGGACGAAAACACAACAGAGCAGCACACAGGCTCTGCTTGGCGACCCTGGCCGGAATCTTCAATGTTTGCAAGCTCTCAAGAGAGATAGATGTTCCCAGAAAAGGACACCTCCTGACTGTGTTCTCCACACTTTGCTTCACAAGGTAACTAAAGGAAGTCTTGTGAGATACTCCGAGGACTCCCACAGTACCTAGAAGTGGTGATGATGTCTTTAAAGGTCTGTAAGAAGTACATCAAAGCCAAGGTGTGACCATGTACGTGCACAGGTCCCTGATGACCAAGTGTCATGGACATGCACACAGGCAAAAGGAGTCACGGGCAGGAATAACCACTAAGCATGGGCCAGAGTCTATAGCAGGCAACTCTAGGGGAAATCCAGGAACATGAATCCACAGAGGCAGTGCTGGGCCTCCTAGTTTTGAGTCTACGCCTCAGTCAAAAAAACAGGCATCTTAACTTGCAAAATGAGTGCATACCTGGTCAAGTACTAACCCAATAGATTTCTGTTTGAACTTACATTTCAAAATGTCTCTGTGTTAAAAATGTAAATTCCAGGGCACATATGCCCACATTGAATAGTGATAGACCACCTGCTCAGCAAAGAAAGATGGGAGAAGCTTCTGGAAAATCACATCATCCCAACAGTTGGGAATTCCTGGTGAGAGTAGCCAGCCCAGCCCTGTCCTATACTCTATAGAAATGGATGGTTCTGACTCATCTCACACTACTCCACTGAGACTTCAGGCCCCCTATTTTAAGACCCTCAATTATGACAACCCATGGAGAAGACTAACTGTGATCTGCACCTTGCACCCTACAGGCAAAGAGAAATGGAAGTTTGCATTTATGGGATGCCTCTTATTCCTTGAGGAGGGAAGGTCTGCACTCTGGGGAGATAGTTTATATTCTCTCCATTAACTTAGAAGGAGAATGATGCTTGCAAAAGTGTAAAGTCTGTAACTTGCCAGAGATTAGTGATTCATTACATGGCAGTGTAACAACTGGTATCTCCTGAAGCCATGGTCTTTTCAGGGAAGGCAGTGCATGCTGCATCATGCCTGACCTACTAAAGATTCCTGCAGATTGTCGGGGACATGGAGAAGCTGACCTATGATCTATAGGTTCTGCCCCTGTCAGCAGTCAGTAGCCACCATGCTAATAGCTATTTCATACCTGAAAACCAGCAGTGGACCACTGTTCTGTCTGAGGTCCCATTTCCTTTTAAGTTACCATAGCTCTTCAAGTTTCCCTCCCTCTGCATCTTTATCTCTTTTTACAATGGGCATTCACAAAGTTCTTTTGATTCCTGTGCATTCTGCAGGTCCCGACCGCCCGGTACTGGAGGAAGATTAGAAAAACAGTGCCTCACAGATACCCAGGTCACTCTTGCCAGCACCAACCACACCCTGCATGCTGGATTTGCATTTCTCTAGCTAGTTCATCAGCCTTGATCATCTCTGGTTCTCCATTTGTTCGAAACCTTGTTCTTTCTCTCTTTCCTCTACTCCTCATTTTTATGCTTCATCCCCAATCCCTCTCATTTTCCAGACTCTCAGTGCCCCCTTCTTTCACTTCATCTGTCTGTTTATCCCTCACGTTTTCTTGAGGCAAATTAGTTGAGCTCAAAGAGCTCAGATCCTGCAGGTAATGAACCACGTTGGAATGATGCTTCTTCCAGGGACAGTCCTCGGGGAAGGTAACCAGTGTGGTGGCCTTCCTTTGGTAGTTTGCTTATATGTCAGCATGGATCCTAAGTAAGAGAAGCTGTGGGAATCCAGCCTAGGACTTTATAAAGGAGTAGGACACTAGCGAGCTACAGGCAAACCTTCCTTTTGCTGTATCTCTTCCCTATTGATACAGATTCTCTTTGCTATCTCCTCAGAGCTGCTGTTTCTGATCCTGGCTTCTCCCCACACACCTACACACACCTCTTCTTGGCTGATGTTTCTCTACACTGAACCTACCTTTAAAAGGAAATAGCTAGACATTGTAGTGTGGTGCATATCAATGAAATGCTAGGTTTTCAGACATAATAACACAAACACTAAATACTCTGGACCATTCTGAACTTTTCACTGAGAATGAAAAAGATGGGGGTCCAAGGGGTGCCTGGGTTCCTGTACTCCAGAAACAAAATGTGGGAGCAGAAAGAAGTCTATCTAGAAAATAGATTAAGTAGGTAAGGACCATAGTCTTTATCTGGCCAGGTCAACAAAAAAACATTGAAAAATATTTATTTGGAAATTATTTTAATTGAGGAACAACACTAACCTATTGTTATAGTGTGGTTTCTGCTGTCCCGACAAGCATGTTAGCCAAAGACAACTTGGGGAGTAAAGAATTTATTTTAGTTTATAGGTTATAGTCCTAAAGGGAAGCCAAGGCAAGAACTCTAAGCAGGGCCTTGAAGCAAAAACCAAAGGAGGAACACAGCTTAGCTCACTCTGGCTTGCTCAGCTAATTTACACAGCTCTGTCTCATCTGCATAGAGACAATACCACCCACTGCTGGGCCTTCCTACCTTAATTAGCAATTAAAATATGCCCCCACCAACATGGCTTCAGGCCTATGTGATAGAGACAATGTCTTTGTTGAGGTTCCCTCATCCCCGGTGGCTCTGAAATCCTGTCAAGTTGACATCTATGAGTTTTTATACTAGGGTACTTTTGGTTGGAGACAATTCTAGGATAAGGAGAAACATTTTGGTTGAACTATCCACAGATGTTTCAAAGTTTCTTCTTAAGGGGAGGACAGGACCCCCTCCACCCTCCCAGATACTAATACCAACTTGCATCCTTACCTCTGCAAATGCAGATTCACAGTACTTAATTACACTTAATTAGTGTTAATCTGAGGCTCCTGAGAACTCTTTGCTAGTTCTCAGCCTCACCAGCCCGTTCTGTGCCTCAGATTTTTCTTTATTTTTTTTCTGTGATCTTAACTTCCTTTTCGTCCTTGGCTTGACCTAACTTCATCTTGTTACTTCCTGATTACTTGTCCAATTTGTTGAGGCCATTCCCACTTCGCCTCTGCTTTAAACTCAGCCTCACTGTTGAACTTAATGAACACGTTGCAGCATCCGAGTCAGGGCTGACAGTATTAACTAGATGTGGGTCTGGGACCGAGACCTGTGCAGCAACATTTTTATGCGTTCACTTGTCAAAAGGAATATGTGTACAAGCGCTTTAATGAAGTTCACTTTAGAAAATGTAAAATACTTCTCTAGAATCTGGGATGGTTTCAACAGAAACTGTGACATTTTTTGGCAATCCAAAACTGTCTCTCCAGATAGGTGACATTAAGTAATCAAAGTCATTGTTCAAAACATAACTTTATTTCCTTAAAAAAACCCAACTCATTATTTTGACTATAACAGCTAGTACCTACTGTCACCAACATTTTCTGGAATTAGTCTTGCTGACACTTTGTCCTGCTCAAGGAGATCAAAGCCTTGTCATCTTGCCCCACCTCTGTCAGCTAGTGTATGACCTTGGGTGAGTCACCTGACCTTCCTCAGCCTAGACCTAATCCTCATCAGTAAAGGGCAGATATATATTTGGTGACCACTGATACATCTTCCAGATTCAAGATGTTGTAATTTTTCTAATTAGGAAAGTAAGTATTTCCAGTGGCAAATTACTACATGAATTCTTTGATTGCATGCTTTCCCATGGCAGTTATATACTTTATTACAATTTTGAACACACTTAAATGAGGGCTGGGTTGGATTTGCAAATCATTTAGAATTTGTTATCTGAGAGCCAGGCATGGTGGGTCACACCTGGGATCCTAGCACTCAGGAGGCAGAGGCTGGAAGATCATCTTAAGTTCCAGGCCGGTGGCTCTACCCTAATGAGTTCCAGGTCATGCTGAGCTAGAGAGTGAGACCTTGTCTCAGAAATATCATTTGTACGTTTATGTATTCCTTTTCTATGTAATCTTGAAATTCTGAATGCTTAATATACGTTGGGTTATGTAATGGCTCATGTTCTCATGGTATCATAAGCAGCTGTTGTTTTTCTCACATGAGAAAAAACAAACAAACCAACAAGCAACCTGAAGCCCTAGCAGGTTCGGGACTGCCTGGAGTCACCCAACTTGCTTATGGCTGCTGGAAGCTGGGTGTAAGGACATAGTTCTGAACTCTTCTCACCAGGTGGTATCCTGCAGTCACTTAACTTGTTAAAACTCAGTCTGGGTTACAAAGGAAAGTGCTATCACTCCAGCAGCATGAAATTGAAATGTCTTATCACGCAATGGAAGACTGTCTCTCTCCCAGTGATAAATGACCACCAACTTAGCCTCTGGAGAGAGAGAAAAAATTATCCTAAATTTTCTTACATTGGGAATTTATAAATGATCTTTTTAAAGAAGTATGTAAAGACTATTTTCTAAAAGATAATTTGGCTCCAGGCTTGGTAAAAGTTTATAATTTTTAAAAGGTTAGGCACTTGATACTAATCTCTTTATAAAAACAGCTCCATTCTCTCTTCCACCCCTCCACCCTCTCTCAACTTCAGCCTTCCATTTCTTTTCTGCAGTTTTCATCCTCCAGGCAGGGAAATGACATGAACAGCTCCTTCCTCAACTTCCCTAACATCTCTCCCCTCCAGTTCACTGGCTTCCTTGAACTTTCCTGCAAGGTAGTTTGTAAATAAATACATGTTTATCCAACAGCAAAAAATAGGAAGGTATTCTAGTGATTTAATGTGGATTATGGGGATGAAGAAATATATGAAGGATATATTGAGAGGAATGACCAGAAGAAACTCAACAATCTCTTCACTTCAATAATATATATTCTTTTAGTCAGTCATCAAAGAACATTAGAAGGCTTAAAAGCACTCACCAGACAGTGACTCTGATACAAGAAAGGAATAGTCTGCTGTGGCTGCTGCATGGAACAACAAACAAGGACTGGCCACCAGTCCTGGGCATGGAAAGATGGCTCAGAAGTTAAGAGCACTTGCTGCCCTTGAAGAGGATAAGTGTTCAATTCCCAGCACCAACACAGTGGTCTTTACCTCCAATTCCAGGGGATCCAAACCCATCTTTCTCATCTGCAGGCACCAGGATCACACGTGGCCCATAAGCGTGCCTGCAACACCTAGCACGTATGCATACATGCAATGAAGATACTTTTACCCATTATTCAAAAGTTTCAGGAAGTGTTCTCTATACTCAGGTACATAATCAAATACATAGATATTTAAAAAATAATAACAAGAATCTAAAGAAATTAAAGGCAAGTCACAAGAGGCCAAAACTAGGAGGATCTTCTTCAAGTCACAAAAGACAAACTCAGAGAGGTGCACACAGTAATTCTGATGATGAGTGAGCTCTGACCTCAGGTATCCGGTTGCTCCTAGCTAATCTTCCTGCATTACCAACCCCTCATCAATTCATTTGCCTTTGGTTCTCTCTCATGTGTTTATTGGAAGGAACTGAAGCTCTATTTCCATGGTTAACATAGACAGGCTCATTAAATCCTCACCATCACTCAAAGTGGTGGAAGTACCATTGTAGATACAGAGTTACCAGCTGTGTGATCCCCTCCCCTGAACTTCCTCTAACCAATAGAGGAGGCCAGATGAGACTATGCCCCTCATTCTTCCCTTTTGATATATTTTCTCATACACTATATCCTGACTGCAGTTTCCCTTCCTTCTCCTTACTTCAGCCTCCCCTTTCCACACCCCTATCCACTTTCCCTCAGAAAAGAGCAGGTTTCCCAGGGACATCAACCAAATACGGCGTAATAAGCTACAATAAGATCAGGCACATGTTCTCACATCAAGGCTGGATGAGGCAACCCAATAGGAGGGAAAGAGTCCCAAAGGCAGGCAAAAGAGTCAGAGACAGCCCATGCTCCTACTGCTAGGAGCACAAGAATATCAATCTATATAACCATAACATATATGCAGAGGATCTAGGTCCCATACAGGTTCCTTGATTTCTGTGCGCCTACTTCAGTCTGGACAGTTGATTCTGTGGGCCTTGTTTTTGTGGTATCTTTGACTCCTTCAATATTTCCTCCCCCTTCTCTGCAGGACCCCGAGCTCTGCCTAATGTTTGGCTGTGGCTCTCTGCTTCTGCTCCCATCAGTTGCTGGATGAAGTCTCTCTGATGACAACTATGCTAGACTCTAATCCCAGTGTATCCTGTAGGCATGACAAACTATAGGTTGGAGGTCTTGTGGCTATGTTGGTGTCCCTGTCCCTCCACTTGAGGCCTTGCGTGATTACAGAGGATAGCTGGTTCAGGCCCCATGTCCAGATTACTAGTAGTCTTTGCTACTATCACCCTCATAGATTCCTTGGAATTTCCATTGGACTAGGTTTCTCCCTTATTCCCAAGATTCCCTGTAATTCCAATCAGCTCTCCCAGCATTCTCTACCTCCATCCCAACACCTGAGACCTGTTGTTCCCATCCCTGCCTACCCCCAGACCACCCAAGAATCTATTTCCCCTTTCCAGGGAGATCTTTTCATCCCCTAGTAAGCCCTTCACAGAGAGACTAAGTTTACATTTTAATGGAAAAGGTTGAATGATGTCCCAATATGATTACGATATGTTACATAAGCTTTCTTAATAGACTGTTGAAATGAGCCTCCTGTTGTCCTTGAAGGAGCAGGAAGCACACTATTAACTGTCTATGGAGAAGACCATACAACTAGGGCCTGTGCATTGCCTCTGAAAGCTGAGGGTTTATCCATCATCCAGTAAGAACACCAGTCAACTGAGTACACCAGTCAACTGAGCACATCAACCATCAACATGTATCCGATGACCAAGCAGTGTGAGTGTGGAAGGAAATCCTTAGTCACTCAAGCCTTCAGATGAAGATGTAGCATGGCGGACGATCATGATGCAGTGTGATAAGAACCAAAGCAGATGATCCAGCTAAAGACATGCCTGGGCTCCTGAACCCCAGACACTGTGGAAAGGCTAAGTGTGCTCTAAGTTCCACTGGGTTTGTGGGAATTTGTTGTACGGTAATTGAGAATTGTAAGTCAAGTTTTAGAGAGGTTAGTTAACTGCATTCTAGATCACAAAACCAGCAAATAGCAGAACTCATATTTATACCTCAGTCTCCCTAAAGCCCAGAAGACCAAATGTTTTTCAGAACATACTTGCCTTCAGAGTATATTTCTCATTGTTCTTGTTGAATGTATTCTTATTAATATGAGTTACGAAATTACTCTAGGCAGTAATGAGCCTGTTATGTTTATGATCCTGAAGTTACAAATTAAAGACTGGGGTATCCTGTTCCTCTTCCTGTGTCCCACTTCTAATCTAGAGAGCAAAAGGAGAGAGGGGGGAGGGAGGGAGGGAAGGAGGGGGAAAGGGAGAATATAAAGGATGATACGGGGACTCATGCCCACTTGAAGGGGGAAATTGGATAACTGTCCTTGTGTTGGTTAATTTCTTTCCACTCTAATACAACACCTGAAGGAAGTAACGTGAGGAAAGACCTACTGGCTTCATGGTTTAGAGGGTACAGTCCATCATGGTGGAGAAAGCATGGCGGCTGGGGCTACTTGGCCATGGCTTAATTGAGCTTGGTTTGGAGTGGCCGAAACATGCAGGACAGTTTCTTCACCTCTTCAGAATTTGGGTCAGAGTGGGGCAGCATCTAACCCTCAGGCCTAACCTCTCTATCCCTGTGTCTGTCAGCTAAGTTTGATGTCTGAAAGGCTTGACAACCTCCCCAAAGACCACCACCATCCAGAGACCATGTGTTCAAACACATGAGCCTATAGAGGACATTTCACATTTAAATCCTAATAAGGGAATTAGATGAATATCCTCCAAAGAGAATCACTCCACCAGGGAAAGAGCTTTGAGGATTACAGCAATGAACCCCTCTCCAGGAACACCCCTGAGACAAAAGTCTGGAGCTTGTGGCTAAGTTTTTGTGCTTTTGGGTTAATGCCTGGTTACAATGAATCCCACAGCTTAACTTCAATACTGTTGGTTTGGGTAGGCTGAAAGAATGCTGGCAGTGGACTGACTTGGAGCTTGACAAGTCAGGGAACATTGGTTCAGATATCTAAGGGGCTGTTTGTTTGATGTGGGTTATAAAGGCTGAAATTTCATTGGTTAGGCTTGGCTGAGCCTGTCTGTTGTTGGGCCGAGTTGGACTGTATTTTATATGTGCCTCTGTTAAAGTACTGGAACAGTAATAAACTAGGTGTATCAAAATTTTGACATGCCAAATTACATGGGAGTGCATAGGGAGCAGTATAAAGCCCAGCTTGGTCTAGTTCATCACAATGCTCCATCTAGAAATCTCTGTTTAGATAGAGCTTAGCAGTTGATGCCCAGGGCTGAGTGTTGTGTGGGAAACTGGGTGAGTCCCATGCACTTTCGCCCTTCTGAAGTCCATAACCCAGTGGCACAGGGATGTCTCGGTAACCATATAATCTTGCAGACATTTGGAAGAATTTCCTCTGGAGTAGGTGATGCTGAAGGTCACAGGCAGAACCAGTCTTAACACAGTCAGTTAGGTGATGGCAAGTCACCCAGAAAAACCATCACCAGGTGTGAAACACCTCAGGGACAAGCTGTCATTCTCTATAAGAATTCTTAGCATCTTAAGGGAAGCAGTCCGTCTTTAAATGAAAGATCTTAGCTATTATGTCCCAGTGACAACAGGCAGGGTCCAGTTGCAGAGTAGGAGGCTGACGAACATTTCTGAATTCCATCATATTCACATTCCGAGTCAAGGCAGAATTAGGACCTGAGACTATGGATGGAAAAATTCCTGCCCCAGAGGCTCTTGCGATCTAGTTAAAGAAAATGACATTACAGAAGAAACTGAATAACTAAGGGGCACTGAAGCCTTCTGAGCTTTATGGAAAATCTTGAGAGTCCAGCACCTTTTAAAATTTATGACAATATTAATTGTACCACATTCCCTGAGTGATAATATTACAAGGGAGAGAGGGAAACTAAGGGGATAAGAAGAAATGATGTATAGACAATGGTGCAATAGACAGACACGTTAGTTACGCATAGGTTTGAGTGCGGCTTCCCACTAACTTACCGGTGTGATTTACTTTACCTGCCAGCTCATCTACGGTTTCCTCATATTTAGGAAGCAGTGCTACCACTGTCTCTGAAGTGCTCGTTAAGAGTAAGCAGAACAATGCTTGTCAAACCTACAGCAATATACAGTGCATGTAGCTGATGCTCCAAAAGCAGTTTTCTTAAGCCTGGCACCGTGGTGTACAGAGGTATGCCACTAGCTGGGCGGTGGAGTGGCCTTTCAGTCACTCCTCACTCTTTCCTCATTTGTAAGATAACAGGTTGGATACATACGTTCTAAGTGTTACCTTAACAAGTTAACACTTCTACGAGGAAGTGGACATCATGACGGTACACCTCTCCATATCCCTTCTTGACAGTCAATAGTGCCCTTCATAGGTGCTCAGAAGATACATACTATATACCTTCTGGGTGACAGGTATGTGACACTTTGGGTTCCTTCAATTGATGGCTTCCTAAGGGGTTCTACTAGAACCATGGCCTACTCAAACCCTCTAGACTGTTTTCTTTCTCTTCATCTCCCAAGAGTGTCATTCCAGCCCGGAGATCTCTCCATGATGAAGTTCCTTCATCTTCATAGTATTTGGGGTATTATTCTTGGCCACATGCCGTCTCGCTTTTCCTACAGCACTATCTTATTTTCCATACATTTCTTCCCCCACATGCCAACATAAGGTCAACTCGTCTCTTAGCATCCCACCAGGTCCACAGGAAGTCTCCCCCAATCCTAGAGGTGTCTCAGTAACACCAGCAGATCCTCATAGGACACTTTCATGAAGGGGACAGGATGTCCCCTGCGTGTCTGTTGATCTTTGCAATCAAATCCTATGAGCTACAGGCAGAAAATGAAATCAGCCTCCACCCCCCCCATGCTCTCAACCAAGATTACATCCCACAATTAGCAACAGGCATGATGGTTAATCTTTATTGCCAACTTGATCAGATTTAGAATCATCATGAAAACATACCTTTTTTGAGTATCTCTATATGAGCATTATGGGGAAGGTTTAAGTGACCATGATAGAACAAAAGAGAGAAAATGAGCTTTGAGTTGAGTGGTACTACTTCTCTCCCCTCTGCCTCCGGACTGCAAATACAACGGGACCAGTTACCTCACAGTCCTCCTCTTGTGATGTCCCTACCATGATGGACTGAACTTCATCTAGGAACTGAAACCAACCCTTCCTTAAGTTGCATTTCTCAGGAAGTTTGTTTCAGCAGCAAGACAAGCGATTAAATACAATAGACAAATGTGGGCAGGGGGCGTTTTCCCATTTGGTAATTCCTAACTCACCCCACGAGGTCACCCTTTGCTTACCTTATCTATAATGTTGACACTTCCCTTCTTTTGCTTCTTTTCTTTCATTTTTTCTCTGTAGCACTTCCCTTGAACTAGGACGGTACACTATTTATCAGTTCCAGCATTTCTGGCTTCCTAATGATATTGGGTACTCCATGTAGCCGAAGCTTTTGTCTTTTGTTTTGGATTTTGGTGTTATCATTAAACAGTAGTTCTAAAGTACTTTGTCCATAGTAGGTACAGAATAGTTTCTGAGAGAATCAAAATATGCGGAACTCTCTGATAAAAGCTGTCAAGAAAATACTAAATCTAACAAGTTCAGAAAATCTCTTACTGTTTTTTATTTAATTTCTTGACCCATAGAGTTTTCCCCCTAAATGACAATTATGTTCACTTTGAACCCTTCCACCAGGTCCAAAGGAAAGAGAATATGAGAGACAGCAAGAACAAGCTTTTACTTCAAAAACTGACTCCTGAACTAACCTAGATTTCCTAACCTAGAGGACTGGGAGTATACCAGACAATGTCGTCATATGGCAGGAAAGGGGAGAAATGGCAAGAACTTGCTCTCTTGAATAAAGATAAGGATAAGGGGGATCCAGCAGTGTGAGAGATGAACCACAAAGGAGTCAGGCAGAATCATGGGTTCAGTCCCCTATCAGTACTGGGTATGTGATCAACCATCCATTACCCACTCATGTGAACAGGTCAGTGTCCAGCATCTTTCTCTTAACCCAGTGGAGAAAGAAACATAAGAAGTATATCTACACCACAGAAAGAGACACAAATTAAAAGGCAGTGGGCTGGAGGGCCAAGGGAGAAGGAAACCATTTTTAAAAATGTTGGAAAAATGTTCTCCAATAAAATAAGTATAAACAGTGACTCAAGGCTTGCCTGCCAGTGGGTTGGTTGGTATTTAGTTTTCTTTACATTGGTTTAAATGCAGAGCAATACAGAGGACAGCACAATGTCCGTCTGTGCACTGGACTTCAGATCTGTAGCTGGTTTTGCTATTCAGCCTGACTCTCACCCAACTCTCACCCTCAGTTCCTTGCCAGGAGTTCTTCCACATCACTCTATACCTATCTGGAAGCATCCAGCATCACACGTTGTTTCAGAATGTCAGTAGACAGAAGCCAGTCCAAAGTCCAGAATCCATGCCAAGTGTGCACAAAGCTTGGGCAGGCCTCAGTGGCTCCAGGGTTTGACATGTTTTCTGATGCTAAGCCAGCTATTTAACCTTTCCAGATCTTGGCAATCTCATCTGCAAAGTGGGGATACTATTCATTGAGAGGATCTAGTGGAAGATTAGTAAAATATTCCAGAATTGTATGTTGCCTTTTGTTAGATGGTTTTGAGCATTTACCGTGCTCCTGGATGTGCTGTGTATGAGGTATCTGAAGCCTGAGTGCTTGTGCTTCTGCTGTTTGGGAACTCACAGTCTAGAGAAGAGAAGCAGGGGAGAAATGAGCAGTGGGAAGCAGTAATCTCCTAATCTTTATGAGAATGGTTCCAAGACCTACATCTTTGTATCCAAAGCCTAACAGATTTATAAGTCCTAAATCACACATTCATGGAACATTACCATTGCATCCTTGTATAAAGATATAGTTATTCCTATTTTATGTATACGGATGTTTTACCTGCATATATGTCTGTGTACCATGTGGTTGCCTGGTAGCCATGAAGACCAGAAGGTTTTGATCCCCTGGGACTGGAATTACAGATGATTGTGAGCTGCCATATAGATGCAAGGAATTAACCCTGGGACTTCTTAAAGAGTGCTCTTAACAATTGAGCAATCTCTTTAGTTTCCTCCTGTATTCTTATGGGATTACTTATATTATATAATATAATGTTAGTGGCATGTACATAGTTGTATATTATAATACTGAGAGAAGAAAGAAAGGAAAAAAAGCTGTACATGTTAGTTCAGTTGCAACTTCCTTTTCCACATATTTCTGATCTACATTTGGTTGGACCACTGGGACCAAAATCTGGACCTATGGAGGGCTGACTGTATGCTAAATGTACAGATTGAGTGTCTGTTGGTTAGTGTGAGACCATACAAAATTGGTTCCTAATGGGGCCTTTGAAAAGTTCAAGCTTCCCACAGGAGGTAGCATTTGTACTGACCCTGGATGAGTCATTAAGAGTTAGCCAAGCAGAATAGGTCTGAAGGAAAAAGAAGAAACATGGCCTTGCTAAGTAAAGTGGAAGTCACATGTCTATAGAAAGAAGCAAGTGTCTAGGGTGGTCAAAAAGAACTGTAGTCAGTGTCTGATGGTTAGAACTCTTGGTCTGAGCTGAGAAATGCTAGAAAATGAGAATAGAGAGATAAGCGAGAGCCTAGAGGCAGAAAATGAAGACTGAAGCTCTTCAGTGTGGCTTTGTGTCTTTATCTCAATGCCACTGGAGTGCCATGGCAGAGTCTTAGTCAGGGAATTGGCATGAATAATTCTGTGTCTGGGGAGGAGCCACCTGACCCTGTGTGAAGGCTAGATTAGGGTAGGGAGAGATCAGACTAGGGGAGGAGGCAACTGGTAATTCATACACTAAATGGCAAAGGCAATAAGAGAGGAGATAATGAGAAAGAGAAAGCTCCAAGAGATGCTAAGAACCCCAAGAGATGAGAAAGAGGAACCACCCAACAACTTCCAGGCTTCTACTTCAGATATTCAGGTGGACAGTAGAGCTAGGATTAGTTCAACAGAAGCATAAACATTGGGCTAGTGCCCCTGTGGGGTATAACAGTAAATGCTTCAAAGACAGTAGTGGGAGTTGGGGAGACTTCTCAGTCAGAAAAGTGTTTTTGTGTACTGCCTGGAACCCATGTAAAAAGTCAGATATTGGGTCACTGACACCTGTGATCCCAGAACATGGAAGGCCAATCCCTGGGGCTGGCTGGGCAGCCAGCCTAGCCTACAGGACAGACTTCAGGTCAATGAGAGATGGCTTTTGAGGAATAATATACAAGGTTCTTCTTTGGCTTCTAAGCTCATACAAATGCACACATGCATGTCTACTTGAATGCACATGGATGTACTTACACACACACACACACACACACACACACACACACACACACACAAGGTTGCAGATTCAGGAGAAGAATCCAGGTATATCTATTGGAAGTTTGTTTTTTTTAGGCATGTGTTATTCCTAAAGTCTATGTAGATGGGTTTGCAGAACACTTCAGTACACTACCAAAGAAGAGAAGGTAGAATGAGGGTGAAGATGAAAATGAAGGAAACAGAATGAAGGAAGCAGAGGTCAGAGATCAGAGGTCAAAGAGATTCCAAGGAGACAGATAGATTGGAGCGGTAGAAGAGAGAGAAAGAAGTCACTAATATGGAGTATTAAAGAAGTCAATATGTCTAATCATTGATTAAATGCTCGAACTCATAGGTGACCTTCAGAAGAACAGTTGTGATGAAAACATACACTGTAATGTTAACTTCATAGGCAGTATCCATCCTGCTCATCAGTATAGACGGTGGGATCTGGTGTACCATTGCGTTCACATCTTACCCACTTTCACCAGCAAGTCTCATCTAGACCATTCATTGGTGACATTCCCCATTCATCTTCCGCTTTTTATGCAGTGCAGACCATGATGTCTTCATATATAACTTTCCCATTGCTGAGCCGAAGGATTGAACATTTAATGTTTTATGCTATAAATCGTACATAAGAAAGGAGGTTACACAACCATGTTCCCTCTTTTCTGTGCTCCCCTGCCTCTCGAAAAACCAAAAAGGCTGTAGCTCTGCTTCTGCTATTTCCCTCCATGACCCAAAGCAGAGGTGGGCTGCTGAATAGCTGGCCCTGTTGGAGGAGCAGCATGGGATCCCTGGATAAAAGGCAGGTAGAGGAGGTAGTTGTTATTTCTAGAATTATCACGATAAGAGATGTAATGAGGAGCTCGCTGCAGGGCAGGGGTGGAGAGAGGAAGGGGGAGGCAACGAAGGGAAAGAAAAGGCCCTGGTTTCCAGGAAAAGCAGTTCTGGGAAAATATTTGAATATATAATGTACACACTGAGAAGTAAACAGAAAACAAGAAAGACAGCCCTTGAGGATGGTCAGTGTGCCGCATTTGCTTGTTTATGAAAGACCAAAGTGAAAATCTTGACAGGGTGTATGTATGTCTCTAAAGAAACCCTTGGTGACTCTGCCGCCTATGGCTGCTGGTTAGGCTCTGGTGTAACACAGAACAGCCTGATGGGGGAATAGCAAGGTGAAGATGAGCAAAGTATTTATGTCACTAGCCTTCTGGACCACTCACTGCCAATGAGTGCAGGGGTTCCACATCCGAGTTCTGGTGTACCTCAAGTGCCAACTGTTCTATTTCTTAACCAAACTATGAAAGGCTTAAAGTCCCATTCTCCTCACCCTGCTGGTGCTTGGCCCTCAGGTTTGGTATTGTTCAGATAACCAGGGTCCTGGTGGCCCCATCCAACACAGACATGATGTGATTAAAATAGAGAAAAGTGATTTGCCCAGTCCACAAAAGCCATCTAGAAGGATGTTTTATCCCAAGTCATGGATGCCTCCCTGAAGATTTCACAAGTTAAAGACATTGTCAGTGAAGCCAGGAACCCAGGGCAACAAGAAAACATTCCAGCTGAGGGCGACGTGGGTGTGACAGTGTGAGTCTTCACAGGGAAGAAAGAAATCAATAACCTTCTCACTTGGGCTTGCTGCTGAGACATGTCTAGCTGGCCCTCCCTTCCAAAAACCCAGAGACATAGATAGGAAGGGGCGGGGTGGTAGCTGCTGATCAGGTTGAAGGATTTACCATTGAAACGAGAAAAACCATGATGCATCAAGATCGCTGAAGGAATTCCTAAGATGTACCACCGTAATCTTCCTTTCTCTGCGCAGGGACATCAGTGTGACAAATGCTTTCTCAGGAACCCGTGAACCTGCCTCAGCCCAGAACGGAGCCACACAACTCAATTCAGAATTGTTCTTAAGTTCCTTGAATTGAAAACAAAGATACTAGCTAGCCACACTCTGCATATGTGACTCATGCTTGGAATTCAGAGTGGCAATCACTGACGAAATGAAACAGGTATAGATTCCTGGGAAGCTCCTGTCCATGTGTCCATTCTGGGCTGCCCACAGCCTGTGAATGGGGCCAGCTTCTCTGTGATACTCAGCATGTGTATGTTGGGATGGAGGAGGTTCATTACAGACTGTGGAATTTAGCTATGTGACCCAGATCCTGGTGCCTCCACTCACTGGCTGTGCTCTCCCTGGGTTCGTACATGCTTTTCCCCCTCTGTTCTGTACCAATTGGGCCGTGAGGACAGACATTTGGTTTTTATTAATCCTAAACAGTGTCTCCCCAGAGAGGTCATGAGGATTACTTTGAATTCAGTGGTCTGTTTAGAATGTTTACTGCCTGAATTATAAACACTGTCACACTGGAGACAGACAGCAGTGTTAGTTATTACCAGTTTGCTCTTTATCTGTTAACCAGAGCATCCATGGCATTGGAGAACCTACCTTATCCTGATGAGCTTACACACGCTATACCTCCCTCCCCCTGAATCTGACTTTTCCTTCTGCTTCCCGCACATCCTCCATGGAAGGAGTCTTCCCTTTATCTCCAGGCTGCTCCTACTGCAGTCTGGTCGGCCACCCTTCATTTCACCCGCTCTCTTGTGCACCCCTTCCATCTCTCCACCTACCCAACCCCCACGTTATTTTCTTAGAAAACAGAATCTTGCAAGTCACGGTGTGAATTAGAAATGTCTTGAATGACTGGAATATATGCCACTAGTTTTCAAATACCACAGTGATTTCAAAGTCCAGAAAGACAACAAAGGACCACCGGGGCCCAAGTGCTATCTCTAATTCTGACAAAAAGAAATCACGAATACCCACTTGCTAAACTTTGTCTAGAAATAAGACAAAAAGAGAAAGAGTGTTGGGCAGTAAGGTCACACGGTGATCTGGGTGTCGCACATATGACATACCAGTATGCCCAACTTGTCAGAGAGGAGACTCAGGTAAGCCTTCTGCACCGAGGTAAGACAGTTGGCAGTCTCTCTCTGACCACTCAGCAATAAAGTTCCATCAGAGGATGCTTCATGGTAATTGTTTTTGCTGTGGGTCACTAAAAAGTCACAAGTAGGGGACACTGGGCAAATTCACTCTCCCTTCTGAGCATCTGTCCCCAATAGCAGCTGGTAACAAAGTCCCTGGAACTGAATGACTGAGCTGCCCCACGCTGGAAAGGAAGTTCTAAAAATAAGCAGTTCTATAACCAATTCTGTAATTAATGAATGAATCGTTGTCACTGAAAATACGCCATAGTCAGAGTTCTGGAAAATCAGAGGCTGTATTTAAAAAACCACAGATTGTTTGAAGTTCTTAGACAGAAACTTACAGATTCACTCAGTCCTTTTCTTATAGATATGAAAACTAAAGATGAGGACCATTTGGGGGCTTGACCCAGGGCGCATGATAAATTGATGCCAGACACATATTACATAAGCCTGGTAGGGAAGATTCACCTATATATGGGACTCAGGTATTAAGTAAATGGAGCCTTCCTATCAAAGCAGGTGTAGGCATCCTGTTTGGAATATAAAACAGAGAAGAGAAAACAAGTCGAGAGGACTGCAGACCTCTTTGCCAGCCAATTGGTTGCAAAGATTTGGTGCAAGTTGAGTCCAGGATTGAAAAGGGAACAAGAAGAGAAAATGGAACAACAAAACTCACCAGGAGAGCCACCAGCTTCCCTGGGATGGGCAGTGTTAAGTGGTGTCCTGGGGAACTGGGAGCGTGGCATGCTGGGAATCATCGCTACAGGGCCAATAGCATTTCCAGGTTCTACAAGCTACCCAAGCTCTCTTCCGAGAAGAAGGGCCAGCTGCTCATCTATTATTGAGCATGTTTAAAAAGACATTTAGGAAAGAGCATCAGGAGACAGATTTGCAGCTCAGACGTCAGTCCCCAGAGGGCTGTGCTTGCTTAGAGACTGAGAAGGGTTCATGTTAGCAATGTGGGAACAGCCAATACTGGCAGGTGTCCTGGTGCTCTCTGAGACACCTGTGGGCATAGTCTCCTCTGGAAGCTCACCAGCAAGTGAGGGGTGTGAGGGTAGAAATCCACACTGCCAGACCTCCCTCTGTCCTTGCACTCAGCCAAACAGTCCCAGTCAAGATTCTGACTCTTTTGGATGAAGGTGAGCGTGGCATAAAGGAGGAAGTAATTCAAATGTCATGTCATGGGGCTGGGGAGGCAGCTCAGTCTATATGCTGTTTGTCTTGAAAGCATGGGGATGTAAACTTGATCCCCCAAATCCATGCAAAAAAGTTGAGTATAGTGGCTCATTGGCAGCCCCTTAACCTATATGGCAAGTTCTAGGACAGTAAGAGACCTTATCTTAGAAACAGGTGAGTGGTGCCTTAAAAAAACAAAACAAAACAAAAAAAAACCCAAACATTCCTGAGACTGTCCTTCGAGCGCCACATGTATGTATGCGTACATGTATACACATCTACATACAGCACTTAAGGATAGATAAATACACACATGCATAGATACATACAGATGCACAAAATTATGCCATAAATAAATGCACTTAATCAATAGATAACAGCTATGACATGTATTGGCACACACCACTCATGTTATTGAAAAGAAAAACATAGACTACAAAACTAGATCTATAACATCCAGATTTTATGAGAGTGTGCCTCTGAGGATCTTTTATAGACCATGTTTGCAATATGCAAAGACAAAGGCTCACGCCTGGAGTGGTAGAAATCAAGATGCAAACAGAGACTGTCTGAATAATGGAGCCCAGAATGGGCATCACGCTCTCCTTTGTGCTTGAGAATGGATTTCTTCTCCATGCAATGGACTCACATTCTGTACGTTTTCAGAGAGTTCTCAAAATTGCATGGGACACACACACACACACACACACACACACACACACACACACACACCACACCACACCACACACACACAAAAAAACTATACTTTTTCTCTTTTTGGAATCTTACCCTTATGAGGATCTATTAAGCAGTAGTAAGTCCATCTAGCTAAAAAAACAGATTTGAATATTGAATCAGAAAAGAAGCCAGGCATGGTGGAGTACAGCTGTAAACTCAGAATGTGGGAGGCTGAGGCAGGGGGATCTTGAGACTCTAGAAACCAAGGTCTGTCTGGACTGTTTGATGAGACTGTGACTCGGAAAACCAAGAACTAACTATTCAGCAAGCTAGCTCAGTGGGTAAAGGCGCTTGCTGCAAAGCCTGACCACCTGAGTTTGATCCCTGGGACCCACAGAGTGGAGAGAGAGAACTGAGTCCTGAAAGTTGTCCTGTGCACTCCACATGTGTATGGTGGCATGTATGCCTCACACACATATGCAAACAATAGATAAATGTAATAAAAATTAAAAATAATAAAGTCAGCAGGATCAGGAGAGATGCTCAATCTAAAAGGATGTGAATAGGAAGATTCATTCAATTGAAATTGTCAGTTTGAATGAACTAGTCCTCTGAGAGATTACAGAACAAAGTCCATAGACTGTTTTCAGGAAAACACAAGACACAGTCCTGGTGTCTTAGCAATTGAATTAAGACTCCTAAGACACTCCCTCAAAGAAGTTCACCTTGAAAACTAAACTTGAATTTGGGTGAAAATACATGAAAAAAAAAAGAAAATATATGTTCACTTATTCCTTAACCTACCAAAGCCTTACATATTCCAAGATTTACCCAAGCTGCCAAGTAACATAACAGCATTGGCTGATCTAACTTTTTGGGGGAGAGATCTGATGAGACAAGCCACCTGATAATGCATGCATGAGTCCCCAGTGACCTTCCTTGGCATGTCCCCCTCTCATCCTTAAAGCTGTTGGTCTTTGCACAAGGCTTTCCTCCTATCCCTTGCATGACAGTTTCCTCCTTTCTTCTGGCAATTCTACCACCTTCTCATACCCTTCTCATCCCTTCTTCCCTGGGTCTCTTCCCTGGGACTTTACCAACTTTCTTACTGGCTTTTAGTTATCACCTTCATGGAGAATACCCCCAAATCTGCACTTTTGTGGCATCTTCCCAACAGAATAACAAATTTATATTTCTCTTTTCTCCATTCTCTATAATGAGTCAGCTTTAAGACACTTAAAATAGAATCCGTGTAATCTCTTCCCCCAGCATTGACTCCCATCTCATTTTGATCCCAGCATCCCATGATCATCCTGGTGTCCGGAGCTCAGTCTTTGTTTCTTCCAATATGGTTCAGATTTGTCCTCCCTGATCCATGTGTCTCTGCCCCCTATGCCCGGTGTTTGTCCATGGACACCCAGATCCTAGATAACGATAGTAATCCTCTCAGTCCTTCACAGCTAGCAGATACATTCTCTCAATAAAAATCATAATTATATCTGATTTTCTCATGACTCCACAGTTTCTGATGCTTCTTGAGTTTTCCAGACTATCTTTTCCTTTAATGGCCCCTAGGCCCAATGGTTCTTTAAAGGTCATTCTCTAGTCTCTTGTTTGTACCTACCATTAGGACATGTCAGAAAGCCCATTATTCTATGAATAAAAACACAATTCACTTTCCATTACCTCTGGCTGTAATAGTATTCTCCATCCATTGTGACCTAAGACATAAGACCAATTTTAAAATCATATTCTCAAATCCTTCCACAATTTTAAAATCAGAAATGTCATTTCATTCTCTAAATTCTTTTCATTTATTACCTATGACTTGGTGAAATTTTTACCACAAAATGCAGTAGAAGAAAACACAGTTTGTTTGTTTTTTTTAAATCGTAGTTTTCATGGGCCAGAAATCCAGGTACACCCTAGTTGGATCCACTGGCTGGATGTTGTAACTAAACCCACCATCAGATTTTTGGGTGGCTTGAAAATGGGCACCTGGCAGGTCCCAGATCCTTGCTGACTGTTGGTCAAAGATAAGAGCTCTTCCCCACGTGAGCAAGCTTTTCTACAACAGTGTGGTGAGTTTCCTTCAGATCAAGGAATATGAGACAGAAAAAGAGTAATCCAAGAAAGGAGCCATTCCTCTTACAGGCTCATCTCAAAAGTAGCAACACCTTGTCCCTTCTGGCTTATCCCATTCCTGCATCTCTAAGCTCTGCCCACACATGGGAGCAGGGTTGCTACTCTAGAACTTTGGTAAGAGCAGGGGCGATGCCCAGGGAGTATCTCATTGCAGCCTGCACATTCGTCTTGGTTTTCCTCTTAGCCTCTAACACAGGGGTCTCTGTAGCTGAATCTTTCCCCTATGTCTGCGGAGGAGTCAGACTAAAGCTGACTGTATGATGGCAGCACAGGGGGAAATCTCTTGTCATGGTGGTAAAGGCCTGATTCTCCCAGACTGCAGAAAAGCCAGTCGGGGTGGAAGAAGGCATTGGTCTCTGCTACACGGTGTGGCTATATGGTCCTTGTGGTTCTCTGAATAACTAGTTCCTCTCTGAGATGGAATGCTTCTAACTTCAGGGGTAGGATGTGGGAGAATCTAAAATGCCACTTTCCTGGAACAGAGAGAGACTAGGCCCTCCCCTCACATCCTTATTTAGCACTTGTACAAATATACAAGCAATTAATGCCATTACCTTCCTTCCTTTCTATCTGGAACGCTGAAAATCTCAGCTGAGTAGATCCATTGCCCAGACAACTCCATAACTCTCTCTCTCTTTCCCTCCCTTCCCCCCCTCTCTCCCTCTCTTTCTCCTTTTCCCTCTCCCCCTCCCTCCTTCCTTCCCTCCCCTCTCTCTCTCTTCCCCTCTTTGCTCCTTCCCCTCTCCCCTCCCTCCCTCTCTCCCCCGTCCTCTCCCTTCATCTCCTCCCCCCTCTTCCCCTCCCCCCATCAGAACAGCATGGCTGAAAACCACCTTGCTTTCTCTGTATTTTCAGATGATGGCACTCTCCTTAATCGTCAGTTTTTTCTTTCTACATTTTGTCTCCACTTTCAGTTCCTACGCTAAATGGGGGCTTTTGTTTTTATTTACTTTTTGTTTGTTTGTTTCTTTGTTTGTTCTAATTCTACACTCTTCTCACTTACCCCCACCAACATTCCTTCACCCTAGTTTCCCAGCCCTCCCTCTCCTTGGTTGAAGCCTTCCCCTCTGGACCAGCTGGTGCTTTTGGAGCACTCCAAATCCTCCTGCAATGCTTTAAGGTGCTAAATGGTGGCATATTGTTTCTATATTTTGTTGCCTGAGAAACAGAGGGGCCTTCACACAGTGTCTTTTGTTTTCTAAGGTGAAATGGGAGAGACTTAACGTATTACAGAGTGAGGTTATTCAGACTTCGAAGACATAGCACAGAAGTCTCAGCCGCCCTCTAGAGACCTCAAGATGAACTGCAGGGAGGCATCAAAAAGTCAGGTAAACTGGGTACCCCTTAATCCCAGGGTGGCCATTCCAAAGGTACACATTTCAGTTCTTAAACAAGGAATGGGTGCTTTTTGAAATCTTCTCTGTTCGTGGATATGACCCTCCAGTGTCTGCAGGTGTTGAAATGGAGAACGTGTATTTCAGCGGAAGGATTCTGCTGTTCTTAGCTCCAGAAGGGTGAGAGCGTGATGCCGCTGATCTCGCCAACGTTTCGAAGATTCTGAAATCCAGAATTCTACAGAAATCTGAATCTTTAAGTGCTAGGAGCCAATTTAACCTTTAAATGTCCCGTCTTTCCTACAGGACCCACAAACCACATCTAAGATCTAAAAACGGGCAGAGAACTTCCTGTTCTATATCCATCTGCACTACGTCCCTGCGTAGGGTCACATTGTGATGCTACAGGGTCAAGTGAGGACAAGTAAAAAAGTGACATAATTGCCATAATTAACAGTCAGGAAAGAAAGCCAAAAGATGTCATGTTCGCTCATGACAGCAGATTAGAGAGGCAACTTACTATACATAGTTCATAGTGAACAATGAAAATTCATGCTTTGTTGGGAAACGCAAGCATAAATATTGAAATGGTTACAAAAATTCATCTCATTCTCTATGGGCGAACCACAGCATAACAACAAAAGAAGATCAAATATTAACCACATTGCCCTGTCCATGGGTGGGAATGAGTCTGAAGTTTTTGCACAACAGCTATATAAAATTTAGGCAGAGGGCCTATCAGCAAAATTTGAAGTCAGTCATGGTTTAAACTTTCCCCAAATAATGCTTCACAGTTGGTACATGTATAAGTAGCAACTTATCTGAATGAGTAATGGCATTTCCAGAAGGTCCTTTGAAGCTGGGGCCACATGGCTCAGAGCTACCACATTCTGGCTCACGGTTCCCAGAGCACTTGGTATTATAGTCATTCACTTGCTCATGTGTTTGTTCTCTAGCCCCACCCACCAGGACATGACCTCCCTGGGGCCAGGGAAGGGGTCAGTCTTGTTCAAAACTGCCCTCCCGCCCCCATCTCTGCCAGTCCCTAGAATAGTGCTTGGTGCATTCATTTTCTGTGTTATGAAGTTGTGGGTCATTTGGAGTTTCCTGGAGCCGCTGGGACAGGTCTTAACTCTTTCCTGCTGGGCTGATGGCTCTCTTCTCTCCTTTATGAAAGGATAAAGATTTGGTCTTGTTTTAAAGCTTAGTGGCTGGGAAATAAAATGAGACTAGGGGACAATGGCAGCGTGGCAGCTTAAGTATCTATTAAACAGACACTTCCCCCTGTGAAAAGAAATGTCTGCTGTAAACCATCCCTGGGTTTTATAGGTTAAACCTCAGATGACTGAGCTTCATCTCTAGAATGTTCTGGTAGAATCTGAGAGTTTGCATTCCCCATAGGTTTCAGGGTGGAGCCAAAGCTCATACCCAGCCACACTGTGGGAATGTTGATGTCTGTGGACCACAAAACACTATGCAGCTATCAGGTATGGCTGTAACTCAGTCTCCCTCTTCACCAACATCCCCTTTATCTGTAACCCTGAATCTGGCTTTGTCTCTTGTCTTTAAACCATGTTCCCCTGTGGAAGGAATCCCTTTATGGTTATAAGCCGATCTATCCATCGCAGATGGAAGAAGCTGTAAAGGGGAGTCCTTTATGACCGGCCACAAAATTGTAGTTTATTACAATTAAACAGAATCCAAGTATATCAAACAGCACAAGGACACGCTCTGAGGTTTCATAAATAGGTTCCTTATGTGCTTCAACTGCTACCAAAAGGTTACTGAGAGCCCACAAAGAGGTTAGTCTAAATGGTATTTCCAATAACCCTGCAACTCTGGGTAGCCTGAGGACTGCTGTGCTATGCTGGAGACTTGATCTGCCATGATTTTGCTACTAATTAGGATTTGAACTTTTAAAGTCCATGAACAAAAAGTCATTTTGTTCTTGTCGTTGACTTATCACAGTGCTAGGTATCACACCCAGGCCCTCAAAAATACTAGACAAGGGATCAATCCCTCGACTACATCCTGTTTCAGAACTCATCTCAGAATGACATGAGAAAGGTTGCTCCTTATGTATTTGGGGGTTTGTTTGTTTGTTTGTTTTGAGAGAGGGTCTCAAGTAACCTATGTAGGCATGGAATGTGCTAAATACCCAAGGATGCCCATCATATGGCTTCCACCTCTCAAATGTTGAGATTAGAACCATGTGTCATCATGGTGGCTTGTTCATGCAACACCAGTTACAGCAAGAATTTCATTTGCTGCTTCCTAGCTTTGGTCTTGGCTCAAGACCAAGCTGAATTTGTTCTAAGTGTGTGTTTCTATGTGTGTAAGGGGTTGTTTTCTTCTTCATTTTCTTATTTTCTAAAATCTGATTCAGTCATATCATTTTTTTAAATTGTGTTCAAGTACAACTATAGTGGACATGTTTATAATAAACCTCAGTACATGACAGGAAGGTACAGTATTAAGAATTTCACATGAACTAAAACTCATTTGACATTTACAGCAACAGTTTAAAGGAGGGTACCGTTACTCTCCCCATTTTATAGATGAAGAAACAGAGGAACAAAAAAGATGGACCAGAGATAGAGGTTATTGAGGGAGATTGGTTGTAATCATGCTGGAATGTAGTCTTGTTGTGGATGGGCCTGGTTCTGTTTGTATTTTGATGCTAATTCCACTCTCCTGGGAGGGGCTGTGGACAAGGAGTGAGTCACCCACTCAGGGGGGACCAACCCCCTAATAAATAAAGGAGCCAATCACTGGGTGAGTAGGTGGGACTTCCGGGTTGGATGGAGGAAGAGAAGGAGGAGAAAAGAGTTAGAGTTTTTGGATGGGAATGGCATGAGGACAAGATGTAGCTACTAGTCTCTCCCGGCTTATGGTGAATCTGCCAGAATTCGCCATGGAAGAAATTCGATTTAATATGGTTTACAAGATTAGGATTCTAGTTGTTGCACCCAGAGATTGGGTCACAATTGTTTCTGAACTAAGTTTGTGTGGTATTTTTCTTCTTGCAGCAATTTGGCTGGGTTCTAGAGAGAAAAGTACGGTGGCAAAGTGTGGGTTTGCTGAAGCATGGGGTTGGTGTGGTATCGACCCGCCAGTGGAAACCTAGCGAGCTGGGTGGAGAGATCTTGGAACTTTGTGTCAGAGTCTCCACGAGCTAAAAACTGGTCGGCCACTGCATGGCTGGCAGGCCACTGGGGAAGAGAGTTGCCGGCACAAGCGCGGGAACTTGTCGGTTTGTTTTTAATATTTCCCGTAACATAGTCTGAATGGAGAGATGTGAGGGTTGGGAAAGGAAGAGCTTTGAATGTTGTGACCCTGGGCACTACAGTGAGAAGCAGGGCCTTCCTGAGGACACAATCCCCCAATTTTAGTTGCTCTTGGTGTATGTGGTATTTATATGCGGGCATGTTAGTGTCATCTTGAAGGCCAGAAGTGAAGCTTGGATGTCACTCTTTTAGGATTTCCCAACTTGGTTTTTGTTATTGGGTCTTCCATTAAACATGACACTTGCCAACTTGCCAACTTAGCTAGATTCTCTAGCCAAAGAGCTGTGGGGATTAACCTGTCCCCACTGATCCACCTATACAACTCATGCTGGAGACACACACAGATGCTATGACCATCCTTTTTTGTGGGTTTCAGGCATCCAAACTCAGGTCCTTATGCTTCATGCAACCAGCACTTTGCCCACTGAGCCACCTTCCCAGCCTCCCACTGAAACACTTTTGCAACGTAGGTGTACCAACTCTGTCTAGAGTTTAAGCATTGAAATACTTTCCTTCTTAAAATGCCATATATTAAAATTCTTCATATCATACTGTAAATATGAGCTATGTCATTTGCTTAAAGTAAAAGACAGATATCTAAATAAATAGATGATTATTGAAATTAAAAAATTCCTACCCCTGTTAAACTAACTCATGTACAGCATCTGAAACCCAGTACCCAGGAAATACTGATATAGCAATGATGAATCACCACTGAATGCTGCTTTTTTTAATCTCTAGATTTTAACTTAACAAACCTGGTTTGATTGATATTGTTTTATTTGAGATTTTAAGCCCTTTCTCCTTAGCTGATTGAGTTCATAAAATATTTGGTATATTGTGTTTCATATAAAAACAAAGCTAAATTTTAATGTCACTGTTTTATAGGTCAGCTATTTTTTAATCACGTAGCACTCTCTCTCTCTTTTCTATACATCCAACAGATGCTGTGTGTTCCAGGACCATGACCATAGTGGGGAGCAGACAGTTCATTTCAGTAGCTTTTATTCAAAAGGTGGTGGTTTTCTAGAAAATTCCCCTATACAAAGATGATCTGAACAGCTGTTTATCTGTTTATGTAGTTAGCATGGCTTTTGTCATTCAAAGACTCATGTTTTTTGTCCTTCCCAGTTTGAACAGAATCAGGTGTGGTGTGTGTGTGTGTGTGTGTGTGTGTGTGTGTGTGTGTGTGTGTGTGTGCGTGCACATGAGAGAGAGAGAGAGAGAGAGAGAGAGAGAGAGAGAGAGAGAGAGAGAGATAACAGATAGTCAGAAGGTACAGATACAAACACACAAAACAATCACATTCCTTTTATGTTTGTTTTTTTCTTTCCTCCCTCCCATCTTTTCTCTCTCTTTTTCCTTCAAATTTTGCTAACTCACCATAGATACAGCTAGCCACAGTACCGGTTTGAACACCACAGTCACACACCCATTTCAGAACAATTTCTTTCTTTTTTAAATTCACTTTACTGCAAGCATGTGTGTGCACACTTGTGTGTGTGTGTGTGTGTGTGTGTGTGTAAACATTCATCATAGAATACTTGTGGAGGTCAAAGAACAACTTGTAGGTATTGGTTCCTCTCCTTCCAACATAAAGAGACTGAACTCAGGTCTGCCGATTTGACAGCAAGCACTTCATCCACTGAGCCTTTTTGCCATCCATTTCCTAACACTTTGTTTTAAGAGTCTTAAGTGATAAGGCCCACACATTATCATGGTGTAAACCATCCTCTGGTCTACACAGTTATTTCCACTGATATTTCGAGACTTTGATACTGCTAGCATCTTCTACTCTGTTACAAGGATTAGTCACATACTTGGCATGAATGGGACTAGACAATAAAAAAATCTCTGCAACTGAGCCTGCCCTCACATGTGTGGATATTTCTCAACACTTTGATAGTGAGTTCATATACCCTGAAGTTCTCCATAAATGCAATTGCTAATCAAGTGTTGTATACAAATACATTAGATGTGTGTGTTAATGGATATCTAATGTTCCTTAATCCCAGGCAAGAATGTTTGAGCCTTGTTCCCAGTTCCTTAGAGAAAATGGATTTTTGAAAACTTTTCTATAAAGGGAATGCTGAGGTGACTCAAATAGCTTCCAGAAATTCCACCTAAGAGGTGCTACTCCTTTGCCAGTAAGAACCTTTTCCTATGGGATAGATGAATAATGAAGAAGAAAGAACAGATTGTAGGGACAGCCAAAGACAATGACCTCAGAAGATGTCCTATACCAAACCCTCAGACTAGAAGCTGGAAAGGGTGTTCAGAAGAAGTCTGTTGGGAACCAGGGCATGATGCACCTGGGAAGTTCACCTGGGAAGGTCAGCTGGCCTCTCTGGGTTAATAACCTTCTCTCCGGTGACTTCTGATCTATGCACCCTTTCCCATCTTCTACTTCCTCTCCACAGTCAGACTTGCCTTCTCTGAATTCCCTGGCACATACCAGCTTCTAGTTCAAGCCTTCAGAAGATTTCTCTGACTGGCCCAGGAAGTGGAAGTCCTGTAGACCCTGCAGTGTGCGTTTTGAGCAGCAGCATAAAATGCTCGGATGTACAACAGAGTGTGAGGACAGATGGAAGGAATAAAAGCAGACAGCCAGTCATCAGGAAAGATCAGAATTAATGAAAACAACCTATAAATTCCAAGTAGAAATCATTCTGGAAGAGAAAGTAATAAAATCACCCGGAATTATTTAAGATCTATGACTTCTGTGGGAGATTTACAACCACGTTCTTTACTAATAACTTTCATTTTTTTTAAAAAAAAAACTATTTTTCTTTATTGGCCAGTGCTTAGTTAGCTACACAGCACAGACTGATCAGCAGTTAGCATGTTGAGGCCAGAGCCTCTCTTTCTGAAGGCACGTTTACTCTGGTTCTGGCCAGCTCTTACAAGCAGGCATAGACATTGTGGAAAAAGGCTGAGGGAAAAACAGAGAGATGGTTTGCATGCACCGATACAAATCCATCATCACTGTAGGAAGAACGAAAGGCGTGAGATTTCTGGGTGCAGATCAATAGAGGTATGCTTGCATACGCGGGGAATCAGATATCATAGCTTTAATGTCAACCTTCGCATCTTAGTGAACGTCAATATGCTCTTAAGATAATACGGTAGAAAATACACAAAGGTATGAAAGGAGTACTAAGTAGTACATCCTTGTAAAAGTCCAACTGGCCTCAGGCCAGTGGTGGAAAGGTCAATCAGCTGGCGCCCCCAGCGGCAAAATAAAGGAACTGCTGTGTCGGTCTGCTTCCTCCAGCAGACAGTAGAAACGCACAGGGATGGCATACACTCAAGGAGCCTCCTGGGGTCTGGGGAAGGTGGACTTAAACTTTTCAAATCTCCAACACTAAAGAAAATGAAGCAAGTATGATAAGAGTTGAAAGACACAGAACATGGGGGCCATCTGCACTGTCTGGGTGACATCATCACCCAAGGACAGAAATGCGAGCATGGCTGAAAAGAAGCATGCTCAACTGAAAGGTCAACAGGAGGAAGTTTCTAAAGGTCCCGGCGGATCAGGGCAGCCTTCCACAGACTTGGCATCCACCGCTGATTACTGAGGTAAAGCAAACCAAGCAATTCTTTATTTAATAAAAAGAAGTAAAAAGAGGGAGAGCAACCTATTTTCAGGACCCTCCCTGCTGCAGAGATTTTTTTTTTCCTCTGCTTCTCAGTAAAGCTTTGACTGTTTACCCTTCATCGAAAGTGACCAGTTCGTCTCGTCATTAAAGCAACTGATGGCTTCAAAGGTGGACCATCTGTGACTCTGAAATTATTTCTGCATGAAAACACAAATATGAATGGCTTGTCGCAAAGGACCTATTTGCAGAAGTATGACATCCATACACTGAACTATTGGTTCGTTACTAAGCTTCACTATTTTGAATATAATTTAATAAGATACAAGCATGTCTACAGTCTCTTAGTGAGGGGGGAAGGGACAGTCATTTATTTGTACACTATGTTCTCAGGTCCATTATATCTTGTGTTATAACACGGATACATGCATTCAGGTACACAGAAATGGATGGCTGGGAAATATAAAACAACTAATAGTCAATTCTTTCTATGTGTAGATATAGGTAAATGTGATTGCATCTTCTTCTAAAATGTCTAATAACACTAAATATCTCTGACATGAGAAAAAACACAATTTTTTAATGAAAAAAAAAACTTCCGTATCTTCCATATTCTCTGGTATCCTTTCTCCCTCAGTGCCTCCACTGGGGGAAAGTAAGATGACCTACAAATTAGAAGAACAGTCAAGAGGCCTCATGGGCTGGCTGTATGTAACAATTATGGAATGAATATACATTGCATAGAGTTAAACAAGATGGCGCATCTGTCTTTGGTTTGGGGACACTTCCTTTTGGCTGAGTTCTGCCTTTTACCCCCATTGACAAGTCCGTGTTTCAGAAGGACAGTCAACCAAGGTTACCTTGTTTTCTCGTTCTTTTATTCTATGGTGATGACACCATCTAAAATACATAGCCTTTCTGGAATTTTCTTTTTAGAAATATCAGTTATAAGGGAGTGTGAAACCATAACTCCCAAGCTTCCTCGTGACATTGGGTGCTATGTCTTGGGTTGATTCTCATGGTACACCTTGCTCTTCTTCCTGATCTGTTTCACATTTGTATATGGGGAAGCTGAAGGGTCTGGGTCACACAGCAGCCCTACCATATCCAAGGTTAACAGCTTTCTTCCTTCTGCCCACCCTCCACTTTATCTTTCTCCTCCTCTGCTGGGGGTTGGTTCCCAGTGGCCTTTCCCTAGGACCCCAGAAAAGGGAATAGGTTAGCATGATGCTCTAGCACTCAGGAACACTTGAATGTGAAGATCCCCGGTATCCCCAACTCAGAAAGGCATACCCAAGTGTGAACACCCTTTGCACAGCCCTTTGGGTAAACTGCTGACATAAGCAAAAAGAGTTGATAGGAGTTAGTTACCAATGAACCTGCAGCGTCAACCCACTGGTGGGGTCTATAGACAAGAAGACTTGGTTACAGAGACATGGAATTTCAGAATAAGCACCTTTCTTATTGCAATGTATTCGGGTTTTGTAGTTGCTTCTGATGTCAGTCACCGGCAAAAACTATGATAATGATTTGGTAGGAGAAATCTTTGACTCAGAGTAAATGCTGAATAACTGTGTGTGGGCAAGAAATGGAGGGAGGAAAGGAGGGAAGGAGAAAGTAGAAGAGAAAGGGAACACAAACAAAGCAAGAGAAGGAAAGAAATGAGGTGGGGAAGGAAGAGGAGAGAGGAGGAGAGGGGAGAGGAGAGGAAAAGATGGAAGGGGATGAGAGGTAAAGGAAAGGAAGTGAAGATAAATGAAGGAAGGCTGGAAGGCTTTAAAGGCATTGTTCACACATTGCTGTTTAGGTGGAACTGCATACTTCACAGAGAAACAGGGGCTTAACCATTTCCGAGGTCTTTCTAAGTCATCCCCCAGTGTTGTTAACAGTTTGGGAAACTCAACCCTTCTCTCTATTAAGAAATTTTCTCCGTAGTCAACATAAATCCCTTCTGCTTGATCTTAAGCCCACTTCCTCCGGGTCTGACTCAGGAGGAGAAGAACAGCTGATCTCTGTGCTTGGCATGATAATTATTCTTTCATTTGAAGAGAGTAAGCCATCACCTTGCTGCCTTCTTCTGCCCCTTAATGATATGAATTCCCATTGCTTTTCTCCATGGAGCCTGCTTTCTAATCCCTTAATCGAATGAAGCATATTAGGACTCAGTTCAGAGTTGGTAAAAAATAGCATGTTGTCGAACTCAGGCATCGGTAAATCCAGAAGAAGCCCCTCTGACATGCGGAGCTCTGTGCCACTCCTCTGCCCACCTCTGTGGAGCCTGGAACAAACACAGACAAACCTTTGTGGCTGAGAGATGGAATATGGTTTGGAGACCTGTACTCAAGCAATCACCGAGTGTTTACTGGCCTACTCAGCAGCATCTCATGTTATTCTGGGCACGCAAGGACAATGAAGATGAAAACATACATAGTTCCTGTGTTCATGAGCAGTTTGCCGGTTTGATTGTGGGTGTGAGAGAGAGACTGTTAAGATTGTGTCAGTCAGAAATTCTTATATAACATCTGCCTCTATCACAGTATCATTTGATTGATCATGGTGGATGGAGGCCATCACTGCTCTGATACTAGGAACACAACATGCACACACCTGGAGCCAGTGCTGCCCTACTGTGTGTGCAGCTACCAGAGGCAGCAACTTCTCCGGCCTATTTTATCCATCCTAGGCTCTGATACCAGCAGCCTATTCAGTCTTACTGTGCTGTTGCCATCCCTGTTATAGGTCTTGTTGGGGGCCAATCCTTTCACATTTGGGATCCCTTCTTCCCGCTCACTGACCCCTTCACCATGAGTCCATAAACATTGCCATGGTGGGCTGAGCACCAAGTGCTATGCTATGCATGCCAACTCTCACACTTCCTTCACAGGAACATCTGGCTGTGACTTCTCAGTGTCCCAAACTATAGATGACAATGGATTCTTGGCGTCCCCCAAATGGTACAAACAAACTAAGGATGCTCCACTCTACAGTGGGAGGGGATCTTCTCAGGTGAAGTCAGGTAAGAGGGAGTGCAGTTATAAAACCTATCTCTGGTGTCTATGTGGAGACAGCCAACCGAGATTTAAGTCTCGTATCGCCTCTTTCTGTTCTGACCCAGACAGTCCCTTTGAGGTCTGTTTGCATCTTCCAGCCTGAATATGCACCATCATCATTTCTTAAAGTCATTACTCAGAACAACCCCCCACGCTGCATTTCATTTTTATTATCCCCATTTTAGGAACGATTAAATGGAAGCAGATAGCAGTTGCAATGAAGCGAATCATGAGAGGCTCTGATAAAGACAGCAGCCCGAGAGCAGGCTGAACTGCTGCTCAGTGCCAGGCTATTCTTAATGTGTGTTTATGCAGCTGTCCCCCATTTACAGACTTTTATAAATGAGCCACCCTGTGCCCGATTATCATTACTTTTTACCATTCCTTTCCCTTCTTACTCCCCATGCCATGTCTACCTGTGTGTGTGTGTGTGTGTGTGTGTGTGTGTGTCTATATGTATTTATATGCAGGATTTTTGTGTGTTTTGCTTTGTTTTAGAGAGGTCTTGCTAGGTCGTCAAAGCTGCCTTCAAATCCATAAGCCCGCTGCTTCAGGCTCCTGAGTATTGGGATTACAGGTTTGTGCGACCACACCCAGCTTATATTCCTTTTAAAATGTCCCACTCCACATTCCTTAATGGCAGAGAGGTATTACTGGCTTTCTGTAAATAGGATTCTGTTCCAGAGATCTCTGCTGTTCTACCCCCATTTCTCTTACCCATTATTTACAAAAGACCTCATTAAAGGTTCCTAGGAACAGATTCAATTTCTTTTTTTTTCTTTTTTTTTTTATTCTTAAAGCAGGTTGAGTCAATACATCAAAGGCATATCTGTTTGGAATATTTTCAGAGCAATACGTTAGAAATTATGACAATGACTGCTCTGGGGAGGGTTCCAGAATTTCAGAACAATTGTGACCCCAGAGAACAGTGCCAAGATGAGAGGAGTTTCTTTTTACTGGATTACCAATTGATGTGACTTTTGACCACAGCAAACATGTCCTCAAGAAGTTACCCATGAAGGTTGGTTACTACCAATTGACTTTGTTGAATTCTGACTGTGTTCCAGTCACTATTAGCTGGTGTTTGGCTATAAAGTCTCATTTAATCTTGACAATGGCTTTGTGTAAAACTAAAGGGAGATATACTGGGGGTAATACCAGCCACTTATCTTGGCTTACCCAGCTGATAAATGGAAATGTGGGAAACTGAATGTAACTCTTTCTGACTTCTGAAACCATCAACTTGGTTGGGTTGACCTCAAGTCTTTCCAAAGGAGGCAGATTTATAAGCAGTTATACTTATAAGCAGTATTAGTTTGAAAAACCAAAAGGAGTGTTGTGAAACCCATCACATGGCTCATGCCCACAGCATCATGAATCTTCCTCCTCCAGCTCCTGGTGAAAGCTGCTAGTGGACCCCTCCATTGGATCCTGAGCCCACTGGAGTCTCCCTGGTCTTTCTCAGGCACAGCGGCACTCATATCAAAGGGAGGAGGTGCCATCTCTCATGACGTCTTCTGAGAACCTGTCTAAAGGGAGGTGTGTGTGTGTGTGTGTGTGTCCATGCCTACATGCACAGGCCTGTTAGAAGAGAAATAGCTGGACAATAGCTAACTTTTTCAGATGTCTAGATTTGTCATTTACTTAACAGTGATCTCTGGATTCCGGTTTTGAGCCAGGTACTCTCCATAAGGGTTACAATTGTAGGGGTGAACAGAGGTCCTTGTCTCCATAAAACAGCCATCCTGTTGTGACGAGATAAGCCACAAATAATCAAGGGAATAAGTCGAGTGCTGGGTAAAAAAGTGTACTGAGAGAAAATTAAATTGGGCTGTTGTGACAGAGCAGATGGGTGGCCACTTTAGCACAGGTCACTGAGGGAAAAGTGTCTGGGGACACTTTATTTACCTACATTACAAGAACAAGAATGACACCATGCCCTTCACCTACTGTGCTTCCAGACATCCCAGGCTTTTCTTTATTTACAGCGTGAATCTGTAATTGAGAGCTATCAAGGGTCTAGATTTGGGGGGTGGGGGGAGGTAAGTCTTGACTTTAAATGCTAACATTTTAGAAATGAAGAAAGCCATCAAGGAAAGCAAACTACTTAACCAGGCTATAGAACTAGTGGGTTATCAGGCTATGAGATGTTGACCCTTCTTTCAAAGACCCGTGTTGCCCCCACCCCCTGCTAATTTCTGTACTATCACGCCTTCCCTGTAGAACTCTAACCATCATGCCTACTGCTCAAGAGTGTACAGATCCTGAGTTCTCATGGACCCCAGGGAACCTGGTGAACGGATATTAGGAACCTTGGAAATGATATCCTGGAGACTGTGGCAACAGTGAGAAATGACGTCAACTCATCCAGCACACCTAGCCATACCCTGGGGCTGAGTCTGCTCCAGCCACTCTTTTTGGCCCATGAGCAACCAGAGCTTCTGAATTTGGGGAATGCAAAGCCCTGTAAATTCAACTACCACTAAGCACCTTTCCTCAGTGATGTTCTCAGGTTTAACAGATTTGATATGCAAATGTTCTAGTCTATGATCCCAACCCCTCCCCACCTGCCTGACAAAAAGATTAGCCCCAGAATTTCTTTAAATAGTGAGTTCCTTTGGTGCATTTAAAGTGTGATCCATAAAAACTCAATCTATGTAAAGATTTTATTCTTCCCTTTAAAAAGAAAACAGCCATTATATCAAGGGCAATAGCATAAACTTGGACTCTTAATGATGGATTTTGGACTCTCTTATTATGTAATGGTTCTCATTCATTCCGCAAATATTTATTGAGCTGCTTTATGCAATGCACACATTCAGATTGCTGTGAGGACACAGTGACAGAAAGGATGGCACAGCCTTTGCCCTCTGGGGGTGTGCAGGCTCGCAGTCCCAACTCAAGGCAGCTATGATGAGGCTGTGACAGAGGTATGAACCAAAGCTGCAGAGCCCATGGTATAAGACAGTATACCACAATAACAAATCAGAGCAGAGGGCAATGGCATCCTAATTGGACTTCAAAGAATGCTCAAAACTTGTATAATTGGAGGACTCGTTCATTCCCAGAAAAGGAAACTCGGCACCTTGTGCAGGAAGTAGAATTCACCAGGCACATTCTCAGAAGCAAAGGAGCCCAGGGTAGACAATGATAAGGAAAAGATGATAAACACTGGAGGGTGAACCAGAGCCTTGAATGAAAGAACAGATAAAATGTAGACTTGGTCCATAAACCATAGCGAGCTCTGGTGTTTGGGCCAGGGATGAATAAGTTGTATTTTAGGAAGCTCATTCCAGTAGCCACATGTAAGGTTGAACGGAATGGGCAAAGGCTGGTTTCAGGACAAAGAAGTCATTAACTTAAAGTTTACATAAAGAAGATGGAACAATAATTGGACTGATGTTACAAATGATCCAATTCCCAGAGGGAAGACTTAGCTGTAGAAAGAGGTGAATGTCCCAGGCCTCAGACTTGGGGCCAAGACAAGAGAGTTCAGCAGGCCTCTAAGTAGTGACTTTTAAAGGACAGTTCTGAGATCCTGTTTAAAACAGTTACGATGACCCCGTATATAAGAGCTATGCAGCTGGACAGTACCTGATCCATGCACAAAGTCTCAGTCACTCATAACTCCTCTTCCAGAGATAGGCAGAAGTACATGTTAAATGGGAGGGATGAGAAAACTTCAGAAACTATGGCATCTTGACAGAAACAGTGAAAAGCTGGTTGAGTAGGGTAGAGAACAGGAGCCCAGGGTTCAAGTCATTCTGATCAAATGAGAAATCAGTCGTGGAGAATAATTTTAACCATCAGGTATGATTTAAGTCTTTTAGCTCTGATGATGTCACAATAACATGATGGGCAGGGGCATTTCAATATTAAGAATTGGGTCTTTTTTTTTTTAAAAAAAAGTATTTACTTCTTTTTATTTATATGAGTATACTGTAGCTGTCTTCGAATACACACCAGAAGAGGGCATCGGATCCCATTACAGATGTTCTGAGCCACCATGTGGTTGCTGGGAATTGAACTCAGGACCTCTGGAAGAGCAGCCAGTGCTCTTAACCGCTGAGCCATCTCTCCAGCCCCAAGAATTGGGTCTTGAGTTCCACTGACTGAGACACAAATGTCCAGTTCACAGGTGAATATTCATATAACTTAGTTGTCTGGGGTCCTGGAATAACATTGTGAGTTTTGGAGAGTTTATCTCTGGCTGCTTGGTCTTAAAGACAATCGAATGCTACAGCATGAATACTAAATCTTCCCCCAAAGCATACACACCAAAGGCTTAGTTGTTAGCCTATGCCATGATTGGGAAATGATGGAATCTTTAGGATATAAGGCCTAGGGAGAGGAAGTTAGGTCATTGGGAAGGTGCCTTTGAAAGTGTCCCAGGGTCATGGTATTTTCTGTTTCCCAAATATCATAAGGTAAGTAGTTCTGCCCTGTAACATGGTCCCATTGTTATCTTTGTCTTGCTATAGATCAATGGTTCTCAACCTTCCTAATGCTATGACCCCTTAATACAGTTGCTCATGGGGTGACCCCCAACCATAACATTATTCCCATTCTTACTTCATAACTGCTGTTTGCAATTTTTATGAATCATAATGTAAATATCTGATGTGCAGGATATCGGCTATGCAACCCTGTTGAAAGAATTGTTTGACCCCCAAAGGGGTTGCAGTCCATAGGTTGGAAACTTCTGCCAGCGACCCAGGTCTACAAGTTTAGATGACCATGGAGTAAATATCTATAAACTGAAACCAATCTTTTCTTTATGAAAGTGGGTGTGTCTCATTTTCATCAGTTATAGAATACTGATGAGCAGGAGCAAGAGTAGAGGTTCTACTCTATTTAGAACCACACTGACATCATGAAGTCTATTCTCAGCCAACTGGCTCACAGCAACAAACATAGTCTTAAACCAGTTACTAAGGGTGGTTTTCATGGAACAATATTATTAGGAGCTGAGTGGTCTCATGATAAGAATGTTTTGGGGAAAGTCATGTTACATAAAGTTAAAGACGCCTCTTTGTTCTAAAGCACATCTGAACTTTTCAACTGCTAATACATTCTGAAATTCCTCTGGACTGAAGAGCAGTAAGCAGCATCTCTCAGTCTTATTCATTTTGTTTTCAGAACCACTCGTCGGAGTGCTTTGCCAGCAGGATGCACCTCCAAAAAACCCCACTGATTACTCTTAGGTATTTAACCTGGGGTCCAGAATCATAACTAAAGCCAATGATTATTGAGTACTCACTGTATGTCAGGTACTGCTCCAAGTATTTTATAGATGCCAATATATTAATTCTCATTTTATAGGAAAAGAAACTGAAAGACTGAGTAGCTAAGAGACTTTTCTCCCCCACCCCCCACCCCCATGTCCTAAATAGACAAGTAGGTAAGCAGGAGTGACAACGGAATTAATGTCTAAAGGTAGAATTTCTAAGGCTATGGTCAACTAGTAGCAAAACAGATTCCAAGTAGAGCCCTGTATACCAAATTTCAGTCACAGCAAACCTTGTCAGCCCTTTCTGCTTGTGAGCTAGGTTTATTGACTTCCTCCAGCACCATACGATAGACGCTCTAATCGGTACTGCCTAGTTAGATTCTTCAGGAAATTTGTCGGTTTGCATACATATCATCTCCCATTAAAGCAGACATGAGTTATGCAACCACTGATGGATAGCAATCAGAACATAAAGAAAACCACCTGGTGGTTAGCCAAAGTAGCAAGAGAATGGAAAAGAACGCTTGCTTGAGGCCTGGCATCTCCTGGACTCTCAGAGCTCCAGTTTCTTGCTCCTGATGCCTAGAAAACCAAGAGGTTGTTTCTCTTTAAGGCATTGGAAGATTGTGTACTCCTGCTGTTAGATTGGGGTCGAATGCCTGCCTCTCTACTTAGCTCAAGGATTGCCAAAGTCATGTCCTACCCTTTCCCACTTCCTCTCCTTGTTCAGAAGGATTATCACCAGCTTCGGATGCATCTGGTAGCCATCTTCACTGAAGGACAGGTTTCTCCCTTCAAAAGTGACATTGATCAGATACCTGTAACGATAAAAATAAGGGAAGATTAAAAGTATGAAAAGGGACTTGAAATCAGAAGGCACTTAGGTTGACAAAAAGACAGATCACTAGGTAGGAACACAGATGACCATCAGTCAACAGATACTCTTCAAATTCCTATTGATTATGCAATGCCCATCTATGTTTTACAATAGGAATCATGTGGAAAAAAATAATATAATTTAAAATAAGGATGGTTCATTACCAATTAAGGAAAAGATTTATTTTAATTTAAATTATATGTCTGCATATTTGTCTGTGTTGGGGTATTCACATATGAGCACAGGTGCCAGCAGAGGCCAGAAGGAGGCACTGGATCCCCTCAAACTGTAGTTATAGGTGGTTTGTGAGCTACCCAAAATAGGTTTGAGGAACCAAACTCAGGTCTTCTCTAAGGGCAGCACATACTCTCACCTGCTGAGTCATCTCTCTAGCTCTCACTTAGACACTTTTAAGGCTGTTTCTTTTTCGCCCATCTGCAAAAAGTCTGGTAATAAAAAGATCACCTAATTAAATCTGTAAGCTTAAATGAGACAACTAGGTTAAGCACTTACCATAGGGCCTGGCGCATAGTAAGTGCTCATTAAGTGTTAACAATCATTATTCAAAAAAGGAGGCGGAATAAAGGGGTGGAGGAGCTAGAGACAAGAAAAGAAAATGGCTATGTATCAAGACAACTTTCTGCCAAGAAAGGTAGCATGTAGGCGCTTGGGGTCTGTCTCCACCCCCAACTATGCACATTATTTAAATTCTTACAAGGCCTTGCTCAGTCCTTATTTGTAAGATTAGTGAGCACAGCAGGCCAGAAGCATCTAGAACCCAGGACTTCTGCTGGATGCACTGTTGAGTGTGGGAAAAGGAGGGGTGTGTGTTTCCTATGGTGCTTTGGGGATGAAAGCATAAATTAGTGAAAGTTCTGGAAGCAAGTGACATCAGACCAATGAAATGGTTTTCCTGCAGGACATCCATCCCCAGCCCACCCTGTCCATTGCTAGCTGCTGGAGCTAAGAAGCAGCTGGGAATTCCCATAGGCCTGCTCATTACAAGTGCATGAGTGCAACTGGGCTGATAGTAATTAATGTCCCTTTACCATATAGGCCCACGGAATCAATAATGAAGTTCTGTGCTACATGATATGCTACTCCAGAATTTTGGGTCTGATGCTGTTTGGGAGATGAGTCTCTGTAAAGGAACCAACTAGGCATCTCACAAAGCAGTATAGGAGGCAGCTCAGAGGAAGAGGGCCTGCTTCTAACTTCTCTCCTTGATAGCATCTGGGAAAGTTGCCTGTTGCAGGCTGTATTGGGTTAAGCGGAGTTATAACAATGTAGAACCTTCTTTTTGTTTTGTTTTGTTTTTTTGAGACAGGGTCTCTCTGTGTAGCCCTGGCTGTCCTGGAACTCTCTTTGTAGACCAGGCTGGCCTTGAACTCAGAAATCCTCCTGCCTCTGCCTCCCAAGTACTGGGATTAAAGGCGTGCGCCACCACTGCCCGAATGTAGAACCTTCTAGCAACTGTAAAGATGTCTATACAGCATAAACCCTCGCGGGGTACTTTTGATTCTAGGACTCTCTGGGATTGGCAAGCTTACCACGATTCTATCATATGCAGCTTTGGAGATACAGCTGTGAGCATGGAAGACTCCAAAAGAGCAGAAGTTCCTAGAATTTTAAACCAGACTTTTCAGGTCAGCTAGCTTGTCGCTTCTTACAATTGATGCTTTCTTTCTACAGCATCATTGACTTTGACCTGTATGCTTCTTTTGAATAGTCCTATGGGTTGAGGTACTCGCCATGGTGTCTTCAACCCTCAACACACCACCTTCTCATGATTCTGTTTTACTTAAAAGCTGATTTCCACCCCTTTACAACTCCTGAAAACTTGTTTCCTCTTGTGATATTGTTTGGTCTTAATCTAGTCCTTCTTTGATCAGAGCATTCTTCAAGTAGTTGAAGACATGTATCAAACATCCTTTATAAAAAATCATTTTAACCTGTGAAGACACCTTAAGCTCACTAGCTTCTATAATTTTAATTTTATGAATTAAATTATTTGCTCAATATTATCTTACTAGTTTTTATCAGAAGTAATAGATAAGTATCATCCTAAGTCCCATGGCCTTTCTTCCACACCATCCCTGGTCTCAGAACAACATGGGATTTAGCCTCCCATTTCTTTAGATGTTCATCATATGCCATGGCCTCAAGCTCCTCTTCTTTTTGAGAGCCTTCAATCAGTCAAGTGTGGCATCCCTGATCCAACTCAGGTCCCACACAGCATCTTCTTTATTCCTTGCTCCGATCCTCACCTCTTAACTCAGTTGGTGCAGTATCCTCATTGCTACTTTGAAGATGATATTCAGGGTTCCTATAGTTGGCACTAATTCCAAATATACCCCAAATCCCTACGGTATTCAGTCTAAGGGATTTAATTATAAAACCAGCATTTTAAACCGACAAACTACAGTAGAAGCATCAGCCATCATGAACCTGGAAAATATGTTCTTCCTATAATAGTACTGAACTACTTGGAAATATTTCTGGACATCTTTAGAGAAAGATTATGCAACAAAAATAGTTTAATCCTACTTTGTTTTTAAAGAAGGAAAGATGAGAGAGGAACAAAGGAGAGGAAAATAAGGAAGAGAAAGAGGAGAGACAGAATGGAGGAAGTGGGGGAAGGGGGAAATAAATTACCAGCTTAAGTACCCACCTCTTCACCAGGCATGGCTATAAATTATTCTGCCTTTATCTAAACTACTATTAAATTATTTAAAAGGAAGTGTCCATTTCTGAAGGCAATTATAGAGGTTTCAGAAATGATTAAATTTCTACGTAACATGAATGGGGTTGGTATATAGCCTCACAATGACATCTCTGAAAGGGATAGCATTGAGCTGGGAGCCTAAGTGCAGAAATTTAAATTTTCAGGAAATAAAGCCCATTCAAAGGTACTCTAACTGGCCTGCAGTTATATATCTCTCTTCCTGTGTCTCCATGTCCTGATTTCATGTAGAAATCATTGCCTTGAGAATATGTTCTTTCTCCCCACCCCTCTGTGTTCATCCCATCTATCTAAGCTCTTCTTGGATACTTCACACTTATCAAGACCATTAATAAAGCTTTATGACACTCTACAAAGTACTCTACTACGTGTGTTTTAATCATTTGTGTCATTCCACAGCATAGAGATCAATCACGCCCAGTGTGTGTGTTTTCTTTCTGAGGAATTGCCTGTGCTGTGACACCATTTAGCTATTGGGGCATTTGAAAACTTATGCTAGCTCTGAGCAAGGATGACTTTTGAACAGCAGAACCCATCAGTCCACTCACTGGTAAGAAAGGGTAGAAATGATTATGGCTGAGGTTGCTTCTCTACTTGTGAACCTAAGCGATCCCTCGTTAAAATGAAAATGTCATTTGACCTCCAGCTATCAGAGAAAACGGCTGTGGTTGTGAAGAAATGAAATCGTCAGTAGGAACACTGTATAAAATGTGGTTTATATATGAGATTATACAATAGGGAACATTTTAAAAAAAAATGGTTATTATCATGATCTGACCGTATAAAGGCAAGACACCTGCTTTAGTAAAGGAGATTCTGATAGAACATCTAGCAAGGGCTGCTCATAAATGGGCTACATGGAAAGAATGAGGGCTGAGGTCCATACATAGAGGTAACATTAAGTCATAAGATCACAAGGATGATTAAACTTCCCATAAGAACTGAAAATACTCAGTTACCTCTGGATCTGGTTATACTTTATCAACTTAAAATCTTGAGACCTTGAAACCTAAGTCCTGGGTAAGAAGCTGAACTATATAGTTAAGACTCTGAGACCCTAGAATCACTGGTTTCTCTATACAAGTCATCCTCATACACACAGCAAATGCCCTGGCTTAAGGCGATGCAGAATGTTGCCCACTATACACTCTTTGTCTCTCTGAAGTCCCATCAAGGTTGAATATGTTAAAAATTTACTTGATTTGTTTCTCAGATGTGGTTTCAAGAAGAAACCCAGTGACCTGTCTCCTAAAGTTGTGGAATTACACCGAATGTGAGCTCGCTGCAACTCAGAGAAAAGCAGAAAACTGTTCACTGGAAACTTACTTTAGAAATGAAACAGATCCCAAGATGCTAAACGATCTCCGCAAGTGACACATTCAGGATCAGAGATCAGACCTTCTGTTCTTAGTTCTATGTTGTTTCATAGAACATCAGTGTCCAAAGCCTCATCAGCATCCTGGCTTGTATCATCTCTACTGGAGACTAAATGAACTAAAAAAAATTTCCCTTCCTGCTTACCTTCTTGTTGAGCGAGAAACTCAGAATCTTGATGGGCTTCCAGTCAATACATTTGTTTTCCATGGCCTAAGTCACACATCAGCAGGTTTAATAGCATAAAGCTAAGGTTGGCAAACCTGTTTTACTACTTTGGCCACACAGAGCATCCACAGTACCATGTAGACGCCTGGAATGGTGAGTCTGCAGTGTGTCCTGTGCGGGAGGCACCTGAAGGACTTCTGCCAGCATTTGTCAGCAATTCAAGAGCCCTGGCGTGATGGCACCTTTCCATCTTCATATTTTTACAAAATATTAGCTTTATAAAAAAGTAATATCCACTAACATGGTGGCAAAGTGAAGTAGTTCATCGTCATAGCTCGTCCAGTCCTCTCTCTCATTGTCATCCAGAGGGTTCTGTGGCCTTACCCAGATCACATGACAGGGCTAGAAACAGCATCCAGATGTCCTCAACCCCAGTCCGAATTCCTTCCAATCACCACCATGTTTCAAAAGTGGTGCCAAAGCTCTTCCCTCCTTTTCTCTTTGAAACAAAGTCTATTTTTCTCACACCGATTGCTCTCTACTAGATCAAATGAAGGCAGCTTCAGGTCTACTATCTTACCTGGAAGTTTGGAATCCATCTCTTTGGTAGATGATAGAGATAAAGATATCAGACATAAGAGGTATATTGATGGTACACAGGTACAAAGGAATTTTCAGAGGCAGAAACTTGTAAGCAAGAGGTCAAGAACTCATTCTCCTGCAGGAAGTCTCTACTTTTAGGAGCTAGAAAACAGAAATGTTGTTTTGAAAAATCTAGCTCCATTTTTGAAAATGCAGAGAAAAGGCAAGCAATGCACCAAGAAGTACACGCAGTCCTCCAGCCTGGGTCTCCCCTGCAGCCCTCAAGAGTAACCCACAGCCCTCACAAGCCACAGATCCAGCAGTGAGTTTTGGTAAGATACTGATTGGAGAGGAAACCCATCATGTTGTATCGTGACTTGGACCAGGGCAATGGAGGCACTATCTTGAGAGTGACCCACTGTTAAAACTGCAATACTCTAAGGGTTTGAGAATAGATGCTGGAGCTGGCCAGAGGAACAGAGTCCTGAGAGGGAATTGAGAAAGTGATAAGAGAATGATTGGGAATGGGCAAGAATGTGAACAATGTATAGTGGTAATTATGTACAAAATGCCACAATAAAACTGATTACTTTTATGCAATTTTAAAAACAATAAAAAATAGATTGGTTAAAGCCGTCTTAGAGCTTGAATGATGTGGATAATTACAGCTATACTGTATTGACGTGTACCTTGGGGCATTTTATTCTTTCTTTTTTTTTTAAATTAATCTTCTTGAAGTTAATATGCTTAAGGTACACAATATTATGTTATAGGACATATATAGTTAACAGGTTATATAGGATAGCAATTAATCTACCCCTCATTTCTTCTGATAAATACTCTGTCTGCTAGTTTACTGAGATCTGATTGGCGAAGCCACAAGTCTTTTAAAACATCTTTCTGAAAAGAGGAAGGTGCTGTTGGAAATGACTATTTCTTGTACACTTTTCCCCTGGAAATAGTAGAAACAATTTCTCACAAGAACATAAACATAGATTTTAAAAACTTTTAAGGCTATTTCATTAAAAACAGTATTGAAGGAGAGAGGCCAAGATATTTGTAAGTTAGCTTTTTTATATCTGTTAACATTATCCTTTGGATAAACTGAATAGGAATGAATGTCTTACTTTTTCCTAAATTAGGAACTCATTTATCAAAATGAATCCTGAACTATCAAATCAGTGTAGTGCCTTTGTTTTGGTAGTCTGTTGCCAGTGAATACTTGTCTTTTGGAATTTTAGATGGATTCTTCTAGGACCCAACTTAGGAGACTGTTCCCATTAACAACACAAGTTCAATGAACAAAAAACTCCAGATAACTCCTCCAAATGTTGGTAGGAAAAAGTAGGAAGAAGAAAGGAACACAGAGAAAAGTATAGCAGGTATCACTCACATGAGAACAAGCCCTGTGGGGAGAAGTTTACAAGCAAGGTCTCCTTCTCAGGATGGCTCAATGCTCAGTTCCCAGATTCACCTGACCCTACATTGGGTGGTAACATTTCCAAGATGGATAAATTATTTCATCTTGTCAATGTTTTGTTTTGTTTTGTTTTTGCTTTGCTTTTGAAAGAGGACTTTAAAGAAACTTTTAAAAAAAAAATCCCCCTGGAACTATCATGGCATATATAGCAATATGAAGCCATGCACCAGACAAAATAATTAGAAAATCAGTTTTGTAAGCTTTTCCTCTGATTTAGGAAAAATAATAGCTAGTAGAGAACATTGAGAGAAACTAATTTAAAGGTTATACCACAATATCCATTTATAATTACTTGAGGCAGATTAAATATAGTTTGTCTTCTAATGAATTAAACATTTTTATCTTTCTGAAATAGTATTTAATATCATTAATTTCCTTCACAAAACACTCACAAACAACAATAAGTTCAAGTGTGGCCTAGTCCATATATAAATTATTTAAATTCTATTTGTGATGTTAAATTAATGTGGGAGATTTGAAGGCCCCCTGAGAGCTGCCTGCTGGATCCCTGCCACGCTCCCTCTCCTCTGCTAGAGGTGAGAAATACGCTTCACCCCTTTGGGAGTTTGGGATGAACTACTTTCATTTGAGGGACAAATGGTGACATCAATCACAATTTACTACAAAGAAGAAAGAAGAAAAAAAAAACTCTTCTTACTCCAAAGTCCGACAATGAAAAATTCTGAGTGCTTTCGCACGGATTCTGTTTCACAATCGAATGTCATGACTTAGTTTTATCTGAAATGAAAGAAAATGGAAGAGAATTGTTGAGACTTGCCTGGTAATCTCTGCTTGGAAGGAGGAGGAGGGTAGAGAGCACTCGGTTTCCTCCAGAAAGCTGTTATTTATGGACAGTCATCGAATCAGTGAGATTTGTGTACAGGTGCTACAAACGCACAATGGAATTCTATTCACCTCAAAAGAAAAATGAAATCATGGAGTTGTGGCTCTGCTACAACTGTGATGGAGGCCGAAATCCTCACCGTTCTACCAAGTAGGTCAATGTGGCTGTCTGTGCCAGGGGACAATTCTCTCCTGGACTTATTTAGAGTTCTCCCTGGGATCAACACTGAGGCTTGTTTTCAGTCGTAAGAAATATAAGCAAATGAAAAGGCCTGTCCTGTGTCCCCAAATGCTGTTGGGGAGAGATGAGTAGAAATAAAATCAAAACAAGAAACAAAAGCAATTAAGAGAAAAGAGAAAGTTTGTGTATATATTATAACCACACACACACACACACACACACACACACACACACACACACACACACACGCACAAAGTTACGACATTGAGGTGGATGTAGGATATCTTCTTCAGTTACCTACCACCTCAGTTTTTGAATCAACATCTCTCACTGAACCAGAAAGTTGAGCATTTGGTCAGGCTGGCTGGCTCTAGAGCTTGGTCTCTGTCTCTCCAGTGCAGGTATTACAGGCACACATTTCCACACCTGACTTGTATGTGACTGGCATCCTATTTACTCACTCAGCCATCTCTCCAGACTTCTATTGTTCCCTTTTAAGATTAAAGATTATCATCTTCTTTAGCCTGTGTTTGTGAGCGTGAGTGCATGTGTGTTCCACATGCATGCATGTAAACGGAGGACACAGAACCCCCTGGAACTGGAGTTAGGAGCCACCTGATGTGGATGCTGGAAACAGGTCCTCTGCAAAAGCAGCAAGCGGTTTTAACCTCCGAGCCATCTCTCCAGCCCCTCTATTGTTCTCTTTTAAAAACACTACTTAGAAGTTGGAGACCCTTAGTGTTTGAGAGAGTTTGGATCACAGCCTCACCTATACGTTTACTGCTGATCACACTGAGGTCTGAGGAACTGCTGCTGAACTTTGGCCAATTAAGTTCAGAGTCTCCCAGTTCCCTGTCTTTTGCTTTGCTCTTAACACTAGAGTCAGAACATCTCTCATCGCTCCAGCATCCCAAGCTGAGGCTAGAGAACATTTGTTTCTCGCTGTTGTGGTTAGTAAATCCCTGGGAGGTTTTCTGCAGTTGGAAATCACTTAACCAGACTCCTTTAATAGGACGTTTCCTTTCCAAGAACACAAAAGATGAACTTACATTTACATAATTTCAGTCCACAGTAAGTGGCTATTCAAAATGACCCCTACTCTGACCTCCTAGAGTTCTGCTTTGAACACTATGTAATTCTCCTTAAAGTCTCTTCAGTAAAGACATATTCCTACTTGGATATGAAAGTATGGTACTTCCTATGGGGAAGCAATGAAGCCATCCTTTGACACTAATTAATGAGCAATGCGGCAAACCCGCTTTCCATTCAATTCTGTGTGGAGAGTCAGAAAGAGAAGAGAAATGACTTCTCATTTCACCACTGTAGTCACCTTAGTTATTGGGAAAACTGATAAGGTCCTGCTAAGGTAATCACAACAGTGGGACTTACCAGTGACAGGCACCAAGAGATGCCTTGATAATAGGAAGATCGCAGAGTTGTTTTTGCTTTCTAGCTCATTTTCCCATGTCATCCATGAGTTCAAAATACTGAATATAACTCGCTTTCTTTACCACCTTACTATATTGAATAAATCCAGGATATACTGTCCTCACCAAGTGTCAGGACTTACTCAGGGAAAAATGTCACAAGTCAAAAGCTAGCTGACCCTCACTTATTGCCATTACTTCTTTATGTCTACTGCCCTGGTTGGTTTGTGTCAACTTGGCACAAGCTGGAGTCATCTGAGAAGAGGTAACTCAGTTGAGGAAAGTGCCTCCATCACCTTGCCGATAGGCAAGTGTGCAGGGCATATTCTTGATTAATGACTGATACGGGAGGGCCCAGCCCACTGAGGGTGATGCTATTCCTGGACTGGGGGGCGGGGTATCCCGTGCTATATAAGAAAGCAGACCAGGCAAGCTGTGGGGAATAAGTCAGGAAGCAGCACTTCTCTATGGTTTCTGTTTCAGTTCCTGCCTCTAAGATCCTGCCTTGAGTTCCTGCCCTGACTTCCCTCCATGATGGACGGTAGGCAGTAAGCCGAAATAAAGCATCTCCTCCAAGACTGCTTTGGGTTATAGCATTTATCGCATCAATAGGAAATATCTAGGGTGCCTACTACTAATTTTCAGGTAAAGGCTTGTCTTTCTGATACCATTTTTTTTTTGCTTATGAGTTGGAAACAGTATTCAGGGACATTGCCAAAACTAAACAAGCAGCAACTGACAACGATTTCTCTAGAACATTCAACTCTGAGCAGAAAACAGTTCCTTCCTGTGAACTTTCAGTTAGAGTGAAAGAAACCCTTAATGTATAAGCCCACAACAAAGGATCTAAAGTACCCTGGGCATGAGACCATGGAAAGAGAATGATGAGGCTTTTCTGTTCCTGACCTTGGTTGGTTCTTCCCTCTTCAGGACCCTCTAGATCCTAGATAGACAGGAGTGTCTATCACCTTAAAGGATCATTAAACAAGCACACTGGAAGAAGCGCATGCAGTCTCCATTCTCCTGGTAGCTACCACATGTTTAACTTTGACTTATTATTTAGCTCTATTAAAGCAAAGGACAAAAGGAGTGAATGAATTTAGGATGAATCAGTGACAGCTTCCGTTACCAGGGGCGGGAACAGAGATGAAGAAGAGTTGTCACTCATGGCAAATGAGGCTGTAATTTAGTCTTCTAGTGATGGCTGACAGATTTCTATAAGTGGGGCTTCCCAGAAGTCATTATGCTGTATGGGGAAGGGAAGAGGACCAAAGGGGGAAGAGTAATTGCAAGGGTCTGAGAAGGCTTGGAATAGGCAGAGAACTAAGATGCCTCTGTGAATATCATGGCTTTAAGGGATGTTGAGTATCCCGTAATCCCATCTGATCTGATCCCATCTGCTGCAGGTGCAAAAAACACGGTTGTGGAAGATGCTGACTTGTTCAAGAACACATCTCTGTTTTAGAAAACCCAGTTTCTGAGGATGTTGCTCCGTAGTGAAGCACTTGTCTAGAGTGCACTAGAGGCTTTGGGTTTGAGTGCTAGTACGGGTTCATGAGGAGAGGACTTACCTACAAACCATATCGGCCATGTGGATGAAACCCTCTCACACAGAGGAAACCATAATAACTTGTTGAGTGTAGGACTTAAGAAAAGACATGAGTAGTGAGGAAGGCAAAATAGAACACAAGATGCTGGAGACAGTAAAAGGTTGTACTAAGCCTACATCCAAAGTAGAGGCTGCAGAGTGTAACATTGGGTGGGAGTGAAGAGAGTGAACAGTGTGAAGGTCAGCGGGAAACACCAAGGTGGAGTGTCCACGTTGCTTCTGTAGTGAGTCTGGGGAATGGCTTTCTGGATAACAGATTAGTGAGAAGAGACCATCCTAGAGTAGGATTGGAGTGGAAAGTCTTAAGAATTTAACATGTTGGTGCTGAGTGGATGTAATGGATCTGAGCAGTAAGAGCCACTACCTAGAGAATCAAGGATGATACCCCACTTTGTAATGCTGGATATGAAGGCATTGGTCAGCATTGTTTAGCCTGTCTGCCTGGGCTTGTGAGAGAGCTCAGCAAGGCAAGGCACCTGCTGTCAACCCTGAGGGCCCAAGTTTCATTCCAGGGACCCATATCCGAGTTTGATTCCTGAGCCCCATGTGGTAGAAGGAACGAACCTACTTCAACTTGTCTTCTGACCTGACACATATGCTGTGGCATGTGTACAGCTAAATAATGCACGCACACACACACACACACATTAAAAGACATAAAATGTAATCTAAAAATGTAAATTGTCCATCAACCCCACATCTTAATTGTCTAGAGCATATGAAAATGCAGCTTTAAACCCCAGCCCATCATGGTAGTGCTTCCACAGCAGACAGGGATGGAGAAGGAAAAGGGGGAGGGGCTCAAACTGACCTGTTTACTTATTTACTTACTGAGTTAAAGACACCCATTAATAACTAGTCCAATGGTCTAACATGGGTTGGCCTCTGATTCAGAGCTTCAGACAAAATGAGGACAAGAATTTATGTGAACCAAACCAACCCTCCCTGCTCCGCGCCTGCCTAAGAGGACAGCACCATGAACCCCAACTGCATCTCCCCGGGGTAGATGAGAGAACCGTGTAATCATCTCTGCTGCTGTACTGTGTGGGGGCTAGAACTCTGCTGTTCCTTCTTTGTCAGGGGATCTCAGTTCTCTCTCTCCCTCTGTAGGTTGATGTTTCCATGGAAACCTGCTCTTTAATGCTTCTGAAATTACTGTGCATTTATACCATTAACTCTTTGTTTACTAGGGCAGTTTGCAAAGTGATATTCCAACCCCTCTCAAAGGTAATTATATTGACATCTCTACTTACTGAAAACTTTTTACAAAGATAATAGACACCTGTTGACTGCCTCTCATCATTAAACCCTACTCCTCAACCCTTTCTGTCTTGGCTCTTGCCTTGGCTAGTCTATCAAATACATTTCACAAAGTCATTGATCATCCAAACAAGGTCTACGAGATGAAATGATAGTAGCTTTGCTTCCTCCTTCTGTTCCTTATTTGCCGTCTACCACTTGATGCTGTTGAGATTTTCCCCACGGACATTTGCTTTGCATATTTGTTGCTTAAAGTAAAATATTATATTGGTTTTCTTTTAATCCTCAGGCCAGACTTCCCTACTTTTATCCTCCCTTCTTATTGAAACTCTCTGTTTTGAGAGTACCCAAGTCTCAATGTTGAGCCTACAACTCTCCCTCTGACTCCCTGAAGACATAGCCAGTCGATCACTAATCATATCCACACCAAGACTTCAGAATCTATTCCAGATCTCACCTTTCCCCTGAACTCAAGTTTAGTATTTCTGCTTGGACAATTCCAACAAATGCTTTGCTATTAAATCAAGCTTAACAGGACCAGTCCCAAAGCCAGTTTCTCCTGTCATTTCATGATAGAAGCAATGGAAGACTCCAATTCTTAAAGCATTCAAATTCTTGGTATAATTTGATATCTCCTTCTGTTTCAACTCCTTTTTCACCACATGAATGAAAAGGAGGACAGACTGGCTCTTCTTAGGAGCTGTGTTCCTAGAACCAATAAACTCAGTTAAAAACACAACAATACTCTAGCATTGTGTACAGAATTTGCTGATTGACACTTTCCTCCATTTTCAGCATACAGTTTCAGACCTCTGTCTCCCTGAGGTAAATTAATCTCGCAGCTTTCTAACACATAAGTGAAAATGCTTGGAAGTCATATTTCAGCTCTGGCTGTGCAATAAAAGAAAGTCCAACAATGAATGCTATCATTTATTGAACGCATGCCAAGCTCTGTTCTGGGTGTTTTATGTTATTTTAAATTCTCACACCAATGCTATAAAATAATAGCATATATTATATGTGATTATGTAATAGCTATGTTATAATGAAGCCTGAGGTTGTTGGCAGGAGGAATTGAATCCATCCACTTCTTAGTAATCCCAAAGCTCATGTTCCTTCCACACAGCCTCACACTGAGCCTAATTCTGTCAAAAGAAGCCATGGTCAGAAGAGAAGGACACAAAGAATCCAGAGACTTCCACCGGGGTAGAGCTAAACACCCAGACCTGGATGCCTCTCCCTCCGAGGACTTTAACCAGTCACATTCCTGCTTAGCTGTCTCATCAGCTGGTTGTCCTCATTCTTCCACCATCGTGAGGGTCCACAGGGAGAAAGCAAAACTCACAGGCTCTCCTCGATCCCAGGGATGCCTGGAGTCATGGATGGCCAGGACATACAGAATAGAAAGAGAACCCTGTTCTCTAGGGGCTGTCAATCTGTCACCTGTCACACACGCAAAACCTTCAGAAGTGAAGAAACGGAATTTATTTGCCTTAAGAAATCAGAGGACAAAGCACAATGCGGGAAGCTTGACTGGACTTATAGGGGAATTAATTTCCAGCTCATGCTCTGGGAGGCAGGCAGTCATAAAGGCTGGAGCCACATTCTCGGAGCACTTGTCAGAGGCAGGCAACAATAGCCAGGGTATTTATCTGGCTCCGTTAAGATTGGAAAAAAGTTTATCTTGGTTTGGCACAGAATGTCCAAGTTCTCACAGGGTTTAAAAAGAAAAATATGGTATTAAAGTCATTCTGGGAGCTGTAATAAAATCTCATTTACTCTCAATGGGGGAGGCAGGCCCACACTTTGGGTCTGGACAGTCAGATCCATAGATGGCTTGTGCTAACTCTGAATCTTGCTCACAATGGAGACATTTCTGCAGTGTTGCTTCCTGTCTAAATGCTCTCCTACAACTGTGACTCAGTTTTCCTTACCTCCTTTGCTGTCTACTCCCTTGGTCCCTCCCTCCCTTCCCCACCCAGAATCCACGTAAATCCTGTAATTCTAATCTGGGAAGGCAGAGACAGGGGGCTCCCAGAGAAAGCTGGGGTCTCCCAGAGAAAGTGAGCCAGGCTGGTGAGCTTCAGATTTGACTGAGAGATCTCATTCCCCTTCCTTCTTTGACATTCAGCTCAGGCGGATGCACCCTGTGAGCTGTTCTTAGACGCCAACTCTTCAGTCTGACTGACTTGAAGTCCTACACCGCCCATCTTTATTTTTCCTTCCATTTCCATGTATGCACACACGCATCTGTGTATGTCGACACGTTTGCCATGGGTGGATACACATGTATGTAGTTAAATGTGTACATATGTGGCTTGTGTATGTGGAGGCCTAAGGATGAGAAGCATCCTCTATCTTCCACTTTATGCACTGAGGAACGGTCTCTCAGGCAAACCTAGAACTTACTGATGTGGTTAATCTTGCTAGCTGACTTGCTCTGGGGATCTCCCAACTCTGTCATCTCAGGTTGGAATTACAGAATGGCCACCATACCTCCCCAACCTTTATAACATATATGTGGGCCATGGGGCTCTGAACTGCAATCTCCATACATGTGCATCAAATGCTTTAATGTTGAGCCCTCACCCCAGCCCTACACCTCTGGTCTAAACTTCATCTTATCATCTATTTTCACCCCTTCTCAGATGGGATCACTAGCCTTCCCCCCATTACAAATTCACAGTGCCTGAAATGAAGCTGATAGACCTCTTCTTCAAGATAGCCGACTGTCCGACTCCTCCTTCTCAAGTTGTTTAATACTTCTGAAGTACTTGGGAAATTCTTTGGGCATCCCGTAGATGCTAGCTTGTCTGGCTCCTTCAGTCCTGAAACTTCCCAGGTGTCTCCATCCTCACTCATCACTTGACACTCCTGCTCTTGTCCCAAATGCTGGACTTACAAGCCCGCCAGCCCTGACAAGAAGCCATTGCATGAGTCCCCTTCTTCCTTCTTTCATGCTGTGGAGCTTTAATCATTTCCTATGCAGATCTCTCAAACAGCCTGTCTCCGAGATCTCTGTCTCACATCCTCATCATCCTTACATGCCCCCTTAATCTTACTATAGACTTCATATTGTTGTGTCAGCCATTGCTTCCAAATCTTCAATGGCTTCCTACTAGCTGGAGTAAGTGCTGAACTTTACTCAGGACCCTCCACACCTTGACCCCCCCCATATGCACAGCTGGAAGTCTCTCGTGTTCTCTATATGAACCATTGCTAAAGTCAAGTGGCTTCTTTGCTGTCTTGGAACAATATGCATTTACCTGTATCTCTACTGTTTGCTTTCAAATGAATGCAGTTTGAATATTGCTCCTGCTAAATAGCCTCAGTAAGTTCTTACCCACCTCTCCCACTTTCTTGACCATGCATGCCTTTCCCTCCTTCCCTCCCTCTGTCCTCTAGTCTGGGGTCTACATTTCAGTATTTCATGTACTATTCCTGTGGCCCATTTTATTCCTTTTGGCTACTTAACTTTTCACGCCTGTGTCTTGAATTCTGTGACAGACAATGCACTATTTAAAGAGTCAAATCTCATCCTATTATCCTCTTGCAGAATCTAAATTAGTTCCTTTCTGGCGCTAAGTGCTCAATAAACACCTATTGATTCGTTAGAACTTCTAGAAGACTATCTTGGAAAACAGTTCTCACTACTTTCTGACTTCTTCATGCATACACACATGCACATTCACATACATGTACACACATATACACACTCAACACACACACACACACACACACACACACACATACACACACAGACGGAGAGGGAAAAGGAGGAGGTTTCTTTTGGGGAACATGACTCAATTGTTGATTTTAGGAAAAAAGTATCAAAAACTAGTTTCTAAAAGCAGTGAGGCAAAATGTAGGTTGACCTCATTCTTGTGCAGGTCCCTATAAAATGTCTCCTTTTTTGTTTTCCACATTAAATTGTCCCTAAAGCCAGCTCTACCTATGAGAATCATGTGACCTGCTTGTCCCCTTGTCCTCTCTCGGCCCTGGGAGAGCAGATGTAGGTAAGTAAACTCATTGAAGAACCTTGGGAAGAGAACGGTGAGCCCTGACTGTTTCTGAGCAGTTTTATTATAGAAGAAAGAAAAAGAAATTGGGTTGTGTCTTGCTGGTCATCTAAGGTGACTGCCTAATGTGTTGCTTTTAAGTTTAGAAAATCGAAGCATCTGGAACATACGTAAAAGGTAATTTTGGGATTGTTTTTACTAATGTGAATTATTTTATCAGTTTAGGAAAGAAAAAAAATATAATTAATTTTGCTTATGGCATACAGATGAGACAGCATTTTTAAGGAAGGGAATGGGGGAAAGGTATGCTTACATATTTATTTTCTAGTATCTTTCTAATTATTGAGAAAAAGAAAAACGTCTCTGGTATACATAGGAGAAAATATTTAGTTTTCACCTGGTTAGGTACACATAGCTACAAAGTCTTTCCCTCAGATCTTCTCATTATCTACAGTTACACAAATTATGGAAGGTGGAGGTGAACAGTTAACAGTCATATGATGATTTCTTCACATTTGGACCAACTCCTGACAATGCAGCATGTTGGCATTTGCAAAGATGCCTAAGGGTTAATGCAAATAATGGGCAAAATGGATATTTCATGGACAGACAATTGGGACCAAGGGTAGCTCAGAGCTCTCTGCTCTGCAGACAGCAGCAGGACATGAAGGAACCCAGGTGGAAATCAGAGAGGTATTGCTACTAAGTCTCTCTCCACCTTGGTAAAGACTTAATCTCAGGGAAAGTAGAGGGATGTTAATTTGATTAACACTTTGGCCTCAATCAGCATAAACAAGGGAAATTTAACATTTTGGGCAACTTTCTTTCATTTTTTCAAGTCAGTACCAGGTTATTCTGATTATATGAAATTAAAACATGTTCAATAAGAGTGTGTATCTGTGGGTGGGTGGGGGGGAGATGTAGCAAAATGGCTTGAAGAAGTGTGGTGTTTGATGTCTTCAATTAGGAAAAAAAAGGTTGGGGTGGGTGTTTGCGAGGTAGAAATGGGAGCGAACAAGCACACACTGGAGAGAAATGAAGAGATGGAGAGAAGATGAAACAGCATGCGGCATGCTGGGTACCATCTCCATGGCAACTGCATTGCACATCCAGAGCACTGCCAAAAACAAGTCAAGATCCAAGTAAGTAGGTGTTGTAGAAAGAGGAGATAAGGGCCGGCTGTGGACAGGAACCACCTGGAGGAGATGAATTATCTTGAGCATTTCATGCTTCTCATTTCTTTTCCTAACCACACCCAAGGCTCCAGTTGGAGTCTGAATGCCTCTAAAGCATCACTGCTGCCAAGTCTAAATCTCATGAAGGAAGGTCTCAGGACAGCAGGGATGAGGTTTAAGAAGCTCTAGCTGGAACCAAAGAGAAAAATTATGAATGAGGCTCCCAATCTCCTTGCCGCCAATTTGTTTGATTTCTTAAGCCATTATTTATTCTAGCAATTTGCACAGAATAACCAGAGTTGTTTTCATTTTTTCAGGTCCCATAAGGAAGGGAGACTACGCCGATGAGGATGCTATTGAATGTGTAAAGTTAGGTCCTGCCAAGACAGACACCACATTCCTGTACTAATGATCTAGGTTGCCCCTTAGTAAAAACCTACGCTTGTAACTTACAGGGAATTCTATGGAAAACATACTTAGGACATTCCAGGAGATAGCAAATTGTTGGAAATATGGCTTCTGAGACATTTTAGATTGTCCAGCACACATCAACTGAAGGATGGTGTCTACCGTGGTTCACAGTTCTTCCTTCACACTCAACTAAGAGCAATTAAGATCTTTAGAGCTTTTGTGCCTCCTCTAAAATTGCAGCCTAAAAACATGGCCCAAAGAAAGCATCCCAGGAATGTACACGTTAGCATGCCATAGGCTACCTCAGACTTATTGCAGAAGATCAAGCTGGGTCCCTGATGCTTACCCAATGAACCTGGTAAGTGTGCTGATCCCGGGCCCTGGTCCCGAGACTAGGACTCTTATCAATATTCCCCAGACAGAACCCGAGGACGTGCGTGGTAAGGCTCTCTTGCTAGTTCTGCAGTATAGATGGTTCTGTAAACCATGAAAGGGGTCTCACACCCCTCCTCTCCTGCCCTAATGACTCGGCTTCTTGTGACTCTTTGCCTGGATGAGAAGAGCCTTTCCTCAAGTCCAGGAATGACAAGAGTTGTCAAACCTGCCTGAGAATTGTGCTTGGGAGACTTATAAGTCAGGATTAAAGGAAAAGCAGGAATCTGAAAGCAGCTCTTGCCATCAGTGACTCACATCCAGGAGTGCTTGGACTCAGGGCCATCGTTCAGAAAGTATTAAAAGAAGGGGAAGAAGTGAGATAGGGAACAAGAACATAAGCTAGGAAGGAAGTGAGAGGAGTCAGTTCTTAGTGTTCCGAACCAAGTAAGGACACCCAAAACCTGCCTATGCATGTCCATTCAGGGGCTCTCCTTATGTGAGATCCTTGCTGTGGAAACTCTAAGCAATTGCAAGAACGTTTGATATCATTTAACCTGCGACTTGGCTCTCCTGCCTCTCAGTAATGTGAAATTCAATGGGAACAGAAGAGTGAGAAGCCATGTCTCCCAAGCACTCCCTTCTCCAGGGACTTTGCATGTGATGTTGGGTGAGATCCCACATTACAGAGGAGGAAATGGGCATGGCCGTGGGGATGAGTATTGTCAAAGTAAATGACAGGTCAGAACTTAAATGAGGTATGTCTAGTCCCCAAAGTCTATTTCTGAACCCCAGCACACCAGCTCTTTCCCATGGTCTAGTGTGTAATTTGAAATGACTACATCAAGGATAACCTTGCTAACTGCATGTCTACATCTCTCCTCTCCTTCCATCTTCCTTCAGAACTGAAGGAACTAATACAAGTCTTCCCAGGTGTAGAGTAAAGGATGATAGCCTTCTTGGGACTTTCTTAATCTTTCCTCTCATTCTTCCTCATTCATAAGACCTGAAGCAATGTGCACACCATTCTTTAGATATGTCTGGCTTGATGTCTAGTTATATAAGCCTGTATTAGAAGGCATGGGGTATAACATAATTGGTAGAGCATCCATGTACTCTAAATGAACCTCTGGGCTTGATACCTCGTAGCAAAAAATAAGCAAACATATACCCCTGTATCAGAAAGAGAGTGGTATTACTGAAAGGTAAGATAACCTGAGTTCTAAGCGATAACAGGTATTCTCTGACTACCTGCTAATTTCATGGCCAGGTTCCGATGCAGAGATATGCCTCTGAGGCAGACAGGAGGGTGCCTATTCCTGTTTTGGTGACAGTGGCAAGGAACGAGGAGCTTGTTGTTTTATGGAAAGCAACAAGGAGTCCCTAGGGTTTCTACATTGTCCCGCTCCATCGGCAAGGAGAAGACAAACACGAAGGAGGCTTTTGGCAAGGAATCAAAAGAACGTGCTGTTGGGGCACACCCCTGAGGTGCTAGAGAGAACAGAAAACTCTGACAGCTGTGTCATCTTCACTCACATGTCCCCGCTCTCTGTCCTGTATCTGCCCTCACCCATACTGCCCTGATACTACATGTTTTATCTCCCAGGAATGTAGCAGCAATGATAAGTGAGCCACAAATATAAAGGATTTTATACTAAAGCGCCACAAATACAGCATCATAAATACAATGGTTTAAACACTAGAAACCTGTAAATTCAATGGCTTAAATACCCAAACCTAACAAGGACAGTAGCTTTCATTGTGCAGCAGAAACTGGCTATGTTGGCTCATACCTCTAAGCCCAGGCTGAGGCAGAAAGATCCCCGTGAGTTTGAAGGCAACAGAATGAAGCAGTGTATCAAAACATCAACAGATAGTTTAAGAAGGGGAGGGTGTAGTGTTGGCAAGAAGTGCATGGAACTCTTGTAGCTGGGTCACAGAATATGAAGAGTTTCTGGCAAGGAAGGTAGATATGAATAGTCCAGAGTATAATGGGTAGAGAGGCAAGATTCTGTGGCAAGGATGAAGCTGTAGTTGCTGAGCGGGGTGGAAGGCAGGGAATTTTAAAAGTGAGAAGTAAAGAAGAGAAGGGTTAAGGCTGCCAAGGTCCTGAATGTACTGCTGTGACCCTATATTAATAAAAATCTAAGAAAAGTTTTCAAACAGGGATGATAAGTGATCCAATTAATTTTCTAATTAGTTTTTTTATTGTGAAGAAAATAATGCCTGGAATAAAGACAAGCGACAGGGCTCACAGTCCAGATAAGAAAAAAAAAATGAAAGAAAGAAAAGAAAAGAAAAAGATGTGAGTCTCAGCCACAATAGTGGAGGTTGATTGAATTTTGGAGGACATCCTCAGTAAGGGTCCATTGTGGACCAGACAGAAAGATTCAGCATGTGAAGTGGACTGGACTTTAAATGCCTCTGCTGGTCCACATCGTGGCCAGAGAGAAGGAGAGAGCTCTGAGAGCTGCAGGCAATGCTCAGGGCGGGGCACCTTGCTTTTATGTGCTTCGTTATTTTAACTACTTCTGACTTAGGGCATCCTAATCATGGTGAACTGACTAGACCTTCCAAGGCCAGAAGGAGAGGAAGGAATGCTGGTGGGTCAAGCAAGAAAGGGACCTGGTGTGCAATTACCAAGCAAGAATTAGCCAGCAGAGTCACATGCATGTCTGAAGGTCCTGCTGGTAAGAATGTGAAAATGGTCCAGGAGAACCAGCTCCAACAAGCCACATTGCAATTATCTTGGGAACCCCTTGATTTCAGGTTTGAGGATTCCGGTGTCTTTACATCCGGGTACTCTCTTTGAATGGTTTGCATTGCTTTCACTGAGACCTCTCAAGACCACAAGATCCCGACCTTCTCTTTTGCTCAGTGGATAAAGTCGTTTGATGCTTATCTTAATCTTAGGAATTTTTTTTCCCCCAAGTCTGCACCCTGGCTTCCTCTCCAGCTTTGTTACATGAAAGTGCTGTGCATATGATTTGAAGATTGCCTTAGGTGATTCTAAAGTCCGGCTTTACTGCTCTCACACCCTCATTGAATACGTCCATCTTAATATGTGCCTGACCTATGCCGAATGGCAAGAAGGCTTGCACACCAATTTGATACTTCAGTGAATTCATATGGACTTGGACTCCCTCTCATTACAGTGTCATATTACAGGAACGTGTTGAAGTCATGGCTCACTGCAAGATCCCTACATTTTGCAGTCCACTTCTCTCCCATTTTCTACAAAGTCAACTCTTCATTATCAGCAGCGATGGGGACAGGCAGGGCATAGAACCCAAATCAGCAGATTCCACCCCACCAGACTGTATTCCAGGGTTCAGGTTTCTCCCTCACCCAGGCCTTGTAGATCTCCTATCATGAAGTGAATGCTTTGGCTGTTCTCGGTCCTCAGCCGACAGTGGAAATCCTAACAAGCAGGAAAATGACCCAAATCCAGCAGGAGGCGAAGGAGTGCAAAGCAAGAGACCCAGCAACCTCACAAAGTGGATAATAAGTCCTTGAGTGATGAGATGTTGGAAAATCAGGCCCCGGGTTGATGAGCCTTATTCCCCACCTAAATGCTATGGAGACAAATCAACAAGCATAAATTGCTCCAAAGATATAAATTCCCAGTTACCGTGAGTTACACAGCCCAGGAGATGGGCAAAGAATGGGAAAAGCCTCAATGTTCACTTTGGAAATCTGCAAGCATAACCTTAAAATCCATCCAATTCAGGAAGCAGCTTGTCTCTAAATGTGATGAAAAAAAAAAATAGCTCAGTCTATTGAGTCTATCGGCGTTCCTGACACACTCACAGATGGTGCAATTAGCATCTAGCTGCGCCACATTCTACCCCCTTTCCTCTCTTGTCTCCTAGTAACTTAGGGGCAATACCTGATTTCATGTCCCTTTCTGTTTTTACCTTTGTTCTCCCTCCTGTGGGTGCTACAGTTGCTAGAGGGGGGATTCAGTTCCTGCAGCAGTAACCTTCTGAAAGTGAGAACCAGGGTGGGGAGACTGGATGGAGCGCCCAGCCTCCACAGTCTTCACCCATGCCTGTTCTAAGATTGTACTTAGGGGCCAGTTTACCTGGCAAAACTGCCTTTTAAAGAGTTCCGCAGTAACTATAGAAAAGAAAAAGAAAGTGATGTTTCCCCAGCTCCGTGACCTCACCATGTAGATAGAGAAGAGAAATCTTAAGAGATGCATTTTTGATCGATGATATGCATGACTTTGGAGACTCTGTTCCCCTACCCAGCGTAACTCAAGATGTATGTAAGGCTCAGCAAGGCTATAGATGACACCTTTGTTTCTCATGTGTAGGATGATAGATAGACCTCTCTCATTCTTCTCCGTTAGGTAGGTAGCATTCCTAAGGAGGCATTATTCAGAGGTGACAGGGCTGCACAAAGAGCACCCTGCCAGCCCCAGTGTTCAGCTGCAGTCACCTCCCACGTCACTGCTGGTCTTTGCTCCATGACTTAGGAGCCGATGAGCGTGTTACACATGCCGCTGAAGCAAGCGCACGCCCGCCATTCCCGACTGATGGGTCGGCACGTGTAGGAACTCTTGCACATTTAGGGATGTCTCCCCAGCCCTGAAAATTCTCAGCTTGTGGAAATCGTGAACCCACCCGAAGTAGGGTTCCCATGGAAAAGCGAGGAAAATTATTTATTACATCTAAAATTATTTTCTTTTGTGGGAACATGCAAATATTAACCCAAGGTATTGGTTTATTTTTTGAGAGAATAAACAGTTCTGTATGTGGTGAAATGATCCCCCTGTGTCTGTGTAAACAAAATATATCTAAACACATTTTCAAAGTCTGGAAGGAAATATTCCAAAATGCAAGAACACTATCTCTGTGTAATAAAAATTTACATATTCTTAAATGTACACCAAACAAACAAATGACATAGTGTACAACATATATGTATTAGTTTTACATCTTAAAAAATATCTTAAGGACCAAATATTTGTATTAATCATTTATACAGAACATGACCAGCAAATACAAATTATTATTGTAACATGTAGAAAGTTGGGAAAAAGCCCATCACTCAAAATATTGCCCTCACTATAGTGGGACTCTGACAGCAACAGAGAACCACCAGATGCTGGCTCTCGAGCCTCCAGAACTAATAAAACTTCTGTCTTTATAAAGTTAATCAGCCTCAGGTGTTTTGTTACAATGATGCAAAAATAACTTATATAATGAGTGTGTAGTTCTAACAACCTAACAATTACTTATATAACTACTGTGTATATACACTGTATCAACCCAAAGTAAATTCTCATTGCTGTCATGCTAAAACTTAAGAATTGGAAAATGAAAGTGATAGTATAACAAACTGGATGCCTAACGATAGCAGGTGTCCAAAACCAAGAATGAGGGTCAGAGACGAGGGCAGAAGAAAAGCCCAGTGTTAGGGTGGTGGATGGGAGTTGTTTTCTGCTCAAAATTTGTTGCTGCTACTTTGTGTTCATGGGCATTCATTTAAAAACAGGGCCTCGCTATGTAGCCCAGGCTAGAATTGAGCTTTCCACCCTCCATCCTCTTCTTCCTGAGAGCAAGGATAACAGGCATGTGCCACACTGTCACACTTGTTTCTAGCCTTTAAAATGGAATCAGTACCATGGCTTTTTTAGTTGGCTTATTCTGGTCATGGATAAGAGTACCTTCAGCAATAGCAATAAATTGTCCCTGTGATGTAACTAGCCGATGGATCTGCATAAAACAATGTGAAGACAGTACTGATAGAAAGAATGAGCTTCCCACTTGTGGTGCCCTGGTGTGTATCTGCCATCCCAGCACTTGGGAGATGGAGGCAGGAGGATTAGGAGTTCTAGGTCAGCCTTGGCTACATAGCATATTCAAGGTCAGCCTGGGCTACCCAAGACCCTGTCTCAGCGAGAGAGTAAGGGGGAAAGAGAAAAGGAGAGGGACTGGGTATGAATGTGAATGGACTTGTACCTACGTGATAACAGTAGTAACAGTTACTATACAGGCTATATAGACATTTACCTCTCTCAGTTACCATGTCCCCCAAGACCCACAGCGCAGAATTATGATATGGACAAAGTAACACAAGGATACTACTTGAAGTATAAGAAATTAATAAGCAAGTACTACTACAGTACTCAGGGCTTCTAAATCAAACAGACCGAGGAGCACTGACAATCCTAGTCCAGGTGGGTCTGAAACCATCAGCAATCTGCCGGGGACTCCCAAGAGAGAACACCACAAGGTGTTTAAGTGGGAATCTGGAGAATGACTGGGGTGGCCAAGGAAATATGTCTCCTTCAAGTCTACAGAAAATGGACCAATATAATAAAGAGTAGCTTTTTCAGCACCACAAAGGAGGAGAGAAACATCCCGTCTGATAGAGAGGGAAACTTTTGGAGTTCAAATCAGCATTTGGTAGAAGACACTACACTGGAGGTAGGCACACTTGAACAAAGTTAGTGAATGTCAGACCCTTACAAGGCAATTCTCTTCCTTTCCTCTCTCTCTCCCTCTCACTCCCTCCCTCCTTCCTTCCTTCCTTCCTTTCCTTTCCTTTTTTTCCCTTTCTTTTCTTTTCCTTTTATGGGGTATGTTTTTAACTTTCAGATAAATTCCTTCTAATGAGGCAAATTCCTCCTTTGAATAGCAGAGTAGTTAAAAACAATGCTACCCTAAGCATGTCAGGAGCATGGGGTGGAAAGGTTAGAACGCTAGAGCTTTTTAACAGTTATTATCATGTGTGTAGTAACTACACCTGGTCTCACTTGGATTGTGTTTGCCAGATTTTGAGTGGAAAACTGATAAGAGTTTTTTTCATTTATTCACTTTACATCTGTAACCCTTTCTTTCCTCTCCTTCCTGTCCTATCCTCATATACCCTTCCTCCCAAGAAAGGGAAGGTCCCTGATGAGTAGGAATATTTTTAAATTTTTTTCATATAGTTCTCACTAGGTACCTCCAGCTAGCTTGGAACTCATTATGTAGGCAGGCTGGCCTCCAAGTCATAGAGAATGGCCTGCCTCTGCCTCATGAGTGCTGGGATTAAGAGAGTGCTCTACCATGCCCAGAAAATGATGGGTATTTTAAGGAAGCCAAATGTCATCCTTCTCTTCTTGGCCTGTGTAATGTGCCCGTGGACTCTTTCTACAAGAACGAACATATAATGGGCAATCAACTTGAGTTGATGGATACATCTTTACAATGGAACTTGTGTCTGAGAGAACCTTCAGAGTTCATTAAAAATGACAAATTCTCCACCATTCTCCCTATCAAGAGCCTTCCATTGCTACTTCCCACCTCCACCCAGACACTCAGATTGCAATGGAAGGTTCTATTTGATGGTAGAGGCCAGCCAACTTCAAGAAGCCTAGCTCCACCCAACTGAGGTGAGTGGTGAGGGATGGCTCAGCACTGTGATCTAGGCAGGCGCTATTCCCTCCTCTGGCACACAGTCTCATGCCTCCTGTGTCAGTTCACAGTCTTTGAATGACAGACAAAGGCAATCCAAAGCAGAGACCCAGAAGGAGGAGGGAAGAATCCTTGAAGGCTCACTGAAAAACTCATAAGCAACCCTTTATATGCAATCCCTCTTCCAAGTAAGTTAAGTCTTTTCTACAGGAGCTAATGCTTGTGGCTTCAAAGTCCAAGAACACTATTTTTTTAAGTTAAATAATCTCGGCAATCATACTACTTTAGCAATCTTCAAATTAATATTCACATTAATTAAAATTTTTGTAATGGATGTTTTATAATTCATGCCCCTCTTTCACGTGCGTAAGAGTTTTTCCATTATCATTCTTGGGAAATATTTCCCATAAGCCCTTTGTCTAATCTCTCCCCAGTCACTGCTGAGTATAATAACACTAAAAGGTCTATAATTTTACTAGTTTTAAGGTTAAGGATATTTCCCCTACAAGAAATCTCAAGGTGTTGCTTTTATTTGATAATGTGATGTGTGGCCCAGATCCAAGGAGCACTTAGTAACAGAACCAAAAAGCCAGAGCAGACTCGTGGCATCTGTTTGTTCAGAGATCTATGGGTTTCCCGACTGGCCCTGGGGCTCCTCATTTCGGTAAATCAGGAAATGTCACTGTACCCATGATAGATGGAAAGATCCAGGTTTGAAACTATCACAAGTGGCTGTGAACTAATGCAGGAAGCACAGCTGTTCAATGAGCATTATGATTTGAACACAAGAGCAGATCCCATTAATCTGTCCTCCATGGGGGTCCACACACAATTAGTACAAATCTATCCATCCCTGGGAGGCAACCCCATTATAATCAGGGATTTAGCTTCACTTCCAAAAGCCGCATGAGGAGGGACCCCAGAAGAATGAAAGGGCAACTTCACAGGGAGTTCCTCAGTACAGGACACCACAGTCAGCATTAAGAACTTGAAATGCTGCTTTGGGATTGACTTTCTATTGAGTCTCTCTCTTCTTCCTTCCTTTGAAGCATTAGGATTGTTTCTGGAAACCCCAAATTCCAGGGTTCATAGTTCTGTCAGACATCATTGACATCATCTGTTCTCTCCCTACCATGCAACTAAGAATGTATGCAGTCAGCAAGACTCCATCCCTCAGCATTAAGGTCTCAATCCACCTAGGAGGGGAGAGATCTGTGCATCCCTTCTTTGCATGCAGGCTCATGCACCACAATGCAAAGGCCGTCACAGTCTTTTCATTACAGTAATTTCCCACACCTGGCAAGAAGGTGCTTTGAAGAATCAATACCTTTTTCCTAATATGTCCAAAGATGCCAAATGAGCTAAAATATTCTGGAAATCACTGACAAGTGTTGTGTTCCTGGGAATGTGTGCTTATTACCTCAAATAAATTTCTAACTGGACAGAAATTTTAGGAAAATATTTTATTCGATGAGTAGGCTTTTCTTTAAGCAATTGTATGCCTATAAAGAAGGAAGACAGAAAATGGATGATGAAATAGATGTATCACAAAATAGAATAGGAAGGAGACTAAAGAGGCTGCCTACAAGAATGAGACAGAGAAGTGGGAGAGAAGGAGAATGGGAGAGAGAGAAGAAGACAGGAGGATGGAGAAGGCAAGAAGAGTTAGAGCAAAGCATAATGGTCATCTTGGTTAGTGTTTATTGTCAACTTGAGACACCCTAGAGTCATCTGAGTAGAGGGAACCTCAACTAAAAAATATTGCCCAGTTCATATCTGTAGGCATTGTCTTGATAGCTAATTGATATAGGAGGACCAAGTCCACCGTGGGCAGGGCCATCCCTAGGCAGTTGTGCTGTATATAAAAGCTTGCTGAATTTTATCCAACAAGCAAGCTAGCATGCTGATTCCTCTGTGGTTTCTGCTTCAGTTCCTGGTTGAGTTCCTTGCCCTAACTGCTTTCAGTGATGGGTTGTGACCTGGAAATGTAAGATAAAATAAACCCTTTCCTCAGAATGCTTTATCACAGAAACAGACAAAAAATATGCAATATGTCATGTATAGTATGTATAACTATATATAATAATGTCACAATGAAGCCATTTTATATGTTAAGCAAAACTTAATAAAAATAAAATGATTTTTTAAAAAAAGAAATGGGCTTTCCAAGCATTGTCTAGTGCAGGTAGAGCAGCACAACCACCCGTGAGCCCACTCTTCCTGCCTGCATTGCTCCTTATGCACACCTGTCCTCTCACAACTTTGTGTTAGTCAGTATAGTCTACGAATTAGCAAATGCAGTTATAAAATGGAATTCAATCTCCCAGAAATAACCACATTCTCCCTTTCAACAACATTCCTAGATATTGTCCAAGCACAAATATGTAAGTAAAATAAAATGCATATCACGTCATATACAATTGTTCTAGCTTATTTTCCCCCTCACACACAGATGGAGGGATATGAAGTATCGTATTGAAAATCCTAATTTCTTGAATGGTTAGCTAAAAATGTAATTGATCCCTTCTTCACAGAAAGTTCAGATTTTTCAACTTACAACATCTGGATAATCACACTTATGTCTCAGTATGCTTTACCCTTTCTTTAAAATTAATGTTGATGAGAGCATCCTTTTAGTTTTAAAGTATTTGTTCCTACTGCCTTCTTCTACCCAGGGAACCTACATAATGGTCCACAACTGTGACCTCACATAATTATCTTCATTCACAATGGCATTCAGAGTCAAACTCAAAGTCACAAAAAGCCACCCAGTATGCAGATTCTGCAGTCACTTGTCCTTGTACTGAAGGAGAGGGAGAGACAGGGATGAAACAGAGGATAAACAGAGGTGGGCTGTAGAGGAGGAGGAGTTATCACTGAAAGCTGGTGAGAGGTAACACCAAGACAGAGATAGAAAAGCTACGAGGAATTCCTGAGGAAGGTGACTCTAATTATGGGGAAAGAAGATGATGTGGAAGTCACCAAAGAAAGAAAGTGACGCAGAGGCTGATGGTGATGGTGGTGCTTCAAGGTTGTAACGCACAGGGGGATTTGAGACAGGGAGGGAGACCCATTATACTCATGCAAAGCTGAGGCAAGAAGGAACACCTTTTGAGGGTTTTAGGAGACAGGAGCCTTGGTAAGAAAAAGAAAGATGAGAGAAGAAAGCCACTGCTGGAAGAAGGAAGGATTTGATCTCTATCTAGCATGCTGCTCAAATGGCCACGCAGTTTGCCAGCATTTCTCAATGACTCGAACCATGTCCTGACACAACCAGTGATTTCTCTCCCTGTACATTCATCGCGCCAGGAATGCTCTGAAACAATCCCAGTAGCCTTGTGTCCTCTTCCACCATCATGACATCCCCTGTATTCCATCCTAGTCCTCAAGTGATACCCACGTGGCCACCTAAACTGGGGACCTAACTCTCCAAACCCTATTGGTACCCTCTCCACATACACCCTTCTGCGTCCTGCAGACCCGCCACTCCATAATTCTCCCCATAGTTTTACTTACTCAGCTCCACGTTCTGCCTCTTCCAAATGGAGTCGGTGCTTTACAGTTGTGGTGAAGGTTAAGTGACTCCGCGCTTTATATGTGAATTGTTAAATCCTCTGACTGAAATACTGTTCAGAGTTCATTTTCACCATGATTACATTTATTTTCTCACTTATAGATAAAGCTATTCTGCTGACAAGTTTCCCCATCACTTATCAAGACTGAAACTCTGAGGAGCCAGTTTCTCTCTGTCTAAAATATCCATACAGATTGAATTCAGAACTGTCCCCATAACGAATGATTTAGAATGCTCCGTCCGTGATTCTCTGGTGCCCTGGAATCCCTTGATTTGACAGTCTCAGTCATTTTGTTCCTTTCTGTCATGATAATAGGCACTGTGTACTCATCTGTATATGCACGGAGCTAGCTTGCACTTTACACAAAGGAGGTTTTTAAGAATGTGGATCATATACTCCTTTCTCTCACTTTAATCCCCTTCTTACTATTGCCTTAACTTCCCCACAGGGCATAAATTCATTTCATGAGGAAACAAATGCCACTTGACTTTATTGTTATTTGCAGTAATCATTACACCTGTTATTTCAAAGTCTTTAGGTGCAGTATTCTAAAATACCCTGGAGAAAAAAAAATCCAAAAATGATCAAAAAAAGAAAGGAGAAGACTGTAGGGAGCAATGTCTTGCATTCTTCAGCTTTACATTTAAAAGTATTTCAAAAGAGAATGCTCCAAACTATGCTCCTAAGGATTCCTGGTCACCCTAAATGGCTTGGGGGCGGGGGTCACTGATCTGATCTCCAAAACTGTACTTGCCATAAGTCTAAATTCCTGATCACTGTAACAGTTACTTTGAAACAATGTAGACAGATGTGTGAAGTCAGAGGACTTTTCAGAAGATGGCTAAAGACAAGAAAATTAACAAGAAGAAATGAATTCCAAGCGACATTTCAATTAGACATGGAGACAGCTGCTCAAATACTGGAATAAAGGTCGCAAGAAATGCTATCATGCTCTTCTGGTGAAGTGTTTCGAGGAGACAAAGAGCTTAGCAGAGGACACATCTGAATACAGGTGCGATGGCTTCCAGAGTTACTTCAAGTGTTTGACTTGATACCGTCTTACAGTGTTTACCGGTGTGTCTCATTGGTTACAGAAATAAATTGGAACTGGAAAAAGGCAGAGGTTCAATAAGCCTGAGAACTCAGAGCAAGGATTAGTGGCAGAGTTAATTCCTGAATAGACATTGGCTGTGCCGTCCACCAACATGATCATATTGTAGCTCTGTTGAGATCAAAGGAAAAATGTTTCATCTCACACTTTCCCAGTGGGAGACTAAATGCTTAGAGATGAAATCGTTTCTTCCAGTGACTTAAGCAGAACTCAATCAGCAGAGAAAATAAAAAGGTCACAGCAGACTTGCAGTTTAATCAGAGATTCTAGTACACCAACATGCCTTCCACAGATGGGAAGCCCAGCTAATGTTGGCGGTTCTGTCATGAGCAATGTTCCCTTCTTACTCCAGCCTGAACTTAGAATCCCAACCTTCTCATGCTGGACCATCTTGACCTCTAAAGCTTGGGCTCAGGCCCTGGACATGAAGCTCAGATCCTGAAAGTATGAAGCCTGAGGTCCCATAGTTAATATCACATGAAATCATGTATGACAGAGTATACTATCTGTATTCCAAGTACTTGAGAGGTGGGGACAGGAGGATTGGGAGTCCAAGGTTCTTCATTACAATATCACCTATTGAATTCCAGGCTACCCAGGATACATGAGACCCTATAACAACAACAACAACAACAATAACAATAACAACAACGAAGGTCTAGAGAGATGGCTCAGCTGCTCTTGCAGAGGACCTGAGTTTAGATCCCAGCACCTATATGGTGGCCCACAATCATCTATAACTGGAATTGGAACTCCAGTTCCAGGGGATCTGATGCCCTCATCTGGCCCCTTTTGGTACTGCACACATGTGGTACAAAAACTGGCATGTAGGTGTTAACATGAACTCATACACAAAATAAAAATAAATAAATTGGCAAAATGGTTTTCAGATGGTTATGAAAGATAAAATCAAAACATAATTCAGGTATAGAATTGTAAACTCTTTAAGCTAGGATAGATGAATGTGTAATGTTCCTAAGTTGACAAAATTGATGGAATAAATGTTGTTAGTGTATATAGTGTAAATAATTGTTATGACTATATTCAGTATATATTTGAAAAAAAAGGCCATTTTAATGGACAAAAAAAGTAAAATGTTGTGGATTGGTCCTAATACCACTTGTGTTAAATTGGTTCCCAAATTATACGAGAATACATTTCAGGTACTGAGAATTCCTATCCTCAGTTTTAATTGGTAAATTTGCACAGTAGAGCAGGTTAACCAACAACCACTACACCCAATATTTGCCTATCAGTTACTTTTTAATAAATACAAAAAAAAAACACATTGAAAAGAAACCCTCCCAATGTAATTAATGTGATAAAGTCTTTTTACAATGTAGTTATCAACAGATATATAACACATACAAGATAGGAATCCTATGAATATGCCATTGGTAAATCATTTATATGTAGCAGTATTCTCAAACATAATGAGAAACCATTTTGCCAAATCTACATCATCTTCCTCAATCCTAAACAAATTTAAGTTTGATTATGAGATTATAACATGTATTCAACCATGTCAGAGATCTGAGAACAAATTCATTTTTAAGAAGTATAAAAACATAGCTTCAAAAACTTAAACAAATTGCAGAGACAGATGACTATCTGCAAAGTAACCTATTCCTCAAAATGTTGGAGCATCTGTCTTTAGCCTTTGGCCCAGAATCACCTAACGAACTTGACGTAAAGCAGGAATTATTTGGAAGGACCATCTTACCTTGTGTCCTTTCCTGGACAGTATTTTTTGTCAGTAGATGAATTAGGCCAATTCTTGCCCAGTGGCTATCTTGCTACAACTGGAGCAACTCCATATGGAAGTTATGATCACCAATATCTTCTTTGAACCATGACAGGGTATCGTCAGAACCTGACATGTCTCTTAGTCAAAATACTAATAAGAATGAAATGACTAAAGATGCCAAATTCTGTGGATTTCTGATGTTTTTGAAGACTATCTATATATAAAATATATCTGAACTCTTAAACCTGGTCTATTCTTAGCTATTTCTATTAGAAATATATTTAAAACACTTTATTATAATTAAATCAGAAACTAATATATTCATGAGTTTACTATCTGGCCCTCAAATTGCATTTCTTAATTATTCTAAATCATTTGTTATAGCAGGTATAGATGGACTTGATCAAAGGCTTGTGTTCTTAAATAAGTTGCATAAACACAATGACTATCTAAGAATAACAATATTAATTTTAAATTGTGTACCAATATGCATAGATTTGTACCAGTGAAAACCTTAACTCTGTATCAATATATACATTCTGTATCAATACAAGGAATTGTAACTTCAAATCTGAAACAAATATAAAGCCCAGCGGTGGTGGCGCACGCCTTTAATCCCAGCACTTGGGGGCAGAGGCAGGAGGATTTCTTAGTTTGAGGCCAGCCTGGTCTACAAAGTGAGTTCCAGGACAGCCAGGGCTACACAGAGAAACCCTGTCTCGAAAAACAAAAACAAAAACAAAAACAAAAAAAGATGAAACAAATATAAAGATTTCTACCAAAGTAAGTTTATGACTATACAATGCTTTGTTAAATAAATTTAGTAAAAAAAAAAATAAATAAATAAATTGTTTTAAAAAGAATGAAAGAAAGAGAAAAGAAAGAAAGAGAGGGAGAGAGAAAGGAAGAAAGAAAGAGAAATAAACAAACAAACGTAAGCCCTTGGCTCAGTCCTACTATTTTTTCCTTTCTGTCTTGAGGGTTTAACCCAGGACTTCATATGTGTTAGGCAAGTGCTCCGCCAATAAGTTACAGACTCAGATGCCAGTTTTTAAATGAAGATTCCAAGACTCCATGGATGGGCATGCAAGAACTATGTGATTCCCCTTCTAGTCTCCCACGTAGACTAGACCAGAGGGGTCAAACGCAACAGAGCTAGTAAAATTGCCAATTATTGATCTGGTAATAGAAGCTTGATATTCCTATGAAGACTAAGGACTTGCAGAGTTGGCCACAGTGAGACAGGCTTTGGTTTGCCTCTTCCATGCGTTGGCTCAAGCTGTCAGCCCCCAGGGCTTTCTTTCTTCCTTAGTAGTAGGTTCTTTTCAGAACACTATCTCCATCCTCTTCCTCAGAAGCTACCCTGACATTAGCTACCCTTACAACACCTCTTCACCTGAGCCTGGCCATTCAATGCCAACCAGCTTCTCCAAACCCCAGGAGGGCTAGCATGTAAGCCCTTTATGTCTGAAGGTCTTCCTCTGTGGGCACAGAGGTAGGTGGAAATGGATTTCAGAAGCACGAAATTATAATGAGATGAAAATTTTCTTAGGGCTTTGGTTTGGCTCCTTGATCTTAATCCGCTTCTGCTGTGGCAAATGGAATCTTGTTTGGCTTTCATTCTTAAAGTAAAAACCTAATAAATGTCAAACCTCAGCCACTCCCCACTGTGCCCTCCTCACCCATGAAGGGTCATTCGAGGAAGGATTGCTCATCTGTCCTTGCATCAGGATCCCATATGGCACCACAGATCTCATAGGGACAGCACCCAAATTAGTATGCATCCTCACATTCATTCAGTAGCTCAGTGCCAACGAGTTAAAAAACATAGCTGAGATGTCCAGTTGTTCTTCAGTCCCGCATCTCCCCCCAAAAAAATTAATGCTGCCTTTCACAGTCATTAGAATTTTATGAATCTATAGAAATGTTAAATATGCTGTATCAACCAACAACTCAATAAAGTCAATCAAGGCTCACTTTTTTAAAAATTATCAAGTATTTTGTATCAGTGCATAGTCATAAAGTAACACTTCCATACAATGCCTAGTCAGTGTAGGACATGAAGTAGGTGAAGAGTATGAGTCAGAGAACTCAGTGTATGGTGACTTTGAGGGGGAAATAAAAACTCATTTAGATGTTTAGGACTGTTCTTAACGTATTTCTATTCTGTGCCTGAAAACAAAGAATGAAACCGGTACTCTTTACCTAAGAAACAGTGTATTCGGAACCTGTACGTGATAATCAGGCAGGTTACGAGATACCAGTGGGTAGGGCACATAGAGTTCTTTAGAGGATCAAAGCTGAAATTCTCAGCTGTGCTAGAAACCTGAGAGATGCACAGTTTTTGAATGTAGGGACCAAAGAACGCCTAAGCAATGAGGCAGAACAAACTGACTCAGCCGCCACGGGGCTGTGTCAAACTTAGCCCAGCTAGACTGGACCCGAAGGTCAACAGCAGCAAAGCTAATAAAGTTGCCAATTACTGATCAGGCAATTATAAGACTCTTTGACAAGCTAGGGAGAGAGAAAAGCAGTTTCTCGCTTTCTCCTATGCCTGTAATTTTATTCTTTCACACTAGAATTAGCTCTTTGGGAGTGGATATTATTGTATCCATTCTACAAAGAGAATGCAGGCTCAACTTGCATGGGATGAAAACATTTAGCTCAGCCACAGAGATTCCAGCACATCTGTATGTCATGTAACACCATCCACAATAGCCAAGTTAGAGGAGCTACCTAAGTGCCCATTGACAGACAAGTAGATAAATAAAATGAGGGTACACACACAGGGGACTTAAGTGCAGCTATGACGAGAGAAGAAATTACATAATTTGCAGGAAAATGAATGTATCATGATGTTACATGGAATAAACAACATTTAGAAAAATAAAGACTACAGTTTATGATGAGATATGAAAACAGATGGAGTTCCACTGGGGAAGAGAAGGCATCAGTAGGTTGGGGAAGAAGAGAAAAGAGGGGCGAGGGAAGTGTGTGGATATTGGTTAAACTTCGATGTGTAAGCATAACATACAATAGAACCCATTGTTTTGTACAACAGTTGTATGCCAATTAATAGGGGGAAAGGCTAACTAAATGTCCATCTAACTTTAAAATCAGTAATCTCCCCCCTCCCCATGTGAAGAGCGGTTTTCTTTTTTTTTTTTAAAGATTTATTTATTATTATTTATAAGTACACTGAAGCTGTCTTCAGACACCCCAGATGAGGGCATCAGATTTCATTAAGGACGGTTGTGAGCCACCATGTGGTTGCTGGGATTTGAACTCAGGATCTTCAGAAGAACAGTCAGTGCTTTTAACCGCTGAGCCATCTCTCCAGCCCAAGAGCGGTTTTCTTTATAGAGAAGACAGATTGAAGAAGAAAGTCTCTTGACTTTCATTGTCGTATGTCTCTATAAAAGCCACTGCCCCATCACAAAAACCTGCCCCTCGGTTTCTAGCCTAGCTTCACCTTTCATTATGTTTACATTTGCAGAGTAACAGAGAGGAAATTTAGAAAATGTGTTTTTTGAGCCTGTACTATATCCTAAATATTTTATTTCTCCCTGTGAAATAAATGCCATTCTATCATTATATAAAAGAAAAATGTCACATAAACACAGAGAGGTTAATCAACTCGTCCAAGGTCACCAGGATTGGTTGTGCTAATTACCTTCTTACTGCTGCTAATTGCTCAGGGCACAGCACTGTGTGCTTCCTTATTTACTGGTCTTCAAACATTCTTATTGAGAGCTTCTGGTGTGTGTATACTTCCAGGCTCTGCTCTGAAAACTCAGGATATTAAGAACAGAGACTCTTCCCATGAGGAACTTCGATTCTAACAGTGGTAATCTGGTAAGTAAATGCTAACACTAAGCTATATGGTGAATAACTGGGGTTTCTTTTATCTTGTAACTGTGGGCATTCAAAATCCAAGCTTCCTGGCTCTGGTTCAAGATAAGGTGAACTAAATGCAGGCCAATTTTTCACTCCCACTGAGTATAAGCATGAAGCCTGAGCTGACTGCATGACACAGGCCCCTTCAAGTCTCTGAAAATCACATATCAACAAGCAGATTAGGAAGAACACTGGAATTCAAAATATCACCAAACTACTGGCTGTAATCAAGACTCAGAATCACAAAACCCAGCATTCAAGCCAACCAGAATACATTCCTAAATTACTCAGCACACAGACAACCACAGATATTTCAACTTATATGAAGAAAGAAAGAAGAAAAAAAAAACAATCAACAGTCAAAACCAATGTGATGGCCCAGATGCTGGAATTATATGGCAAAAATGTGATGTAGCTACTATTCATAAAAATAGTTAAATGAGCAATCAGAAACATCTGACAAAAGGCATCAGCAAAGACAGAGGAGTCAGGTAGAAAAACAAGTGGAAATTTTAGAAGCAAAAGTATGAAGCAGCCAGAATAAAAACTCCCCCGTGGCTGAGGGCATACCCAGAATGCTGATGACAGAGGAGGCTGAGAACTTTAAGGCCATTTAAGGTGTTTCTCCTCCTCCTCTTTAGCCCCAGAGTCTGTGCTAAAGTCCTAGGATCCTAAGAGTGCTTAGGTTCTGGGAGGTAGCTCAGCTGAAGTGCTTGCTTTGCATGCATGAGGATTTGAGTTTAATCACTAGAACCCAGGAGAAAACCTCTGGTCATGGTGGTACACTTGCTTCTGAGTCCAGCACTAGGGTCATGGAGACGGGATCTATGCAGACTGATGGTCAGCTAGCCCAGCCTACGCAGCAAGCTCTGGGCCGATAAGACACCCTGTCTCAAAAAAAAAAGGGTAGACAGTACCTGAAGAACAACAATTGAGATTGTTCTCTGACCTCCATGTACACAAACACACGTAGAGAAGGGGTGGGGAACTCATGTGAAAGTCAAAAGACATCTCTCTGGAGTCAGATTTCTCCAGGTACCACCATGCATGTTCTGGGGATGGGACTCAGATAACCAGGCTTGGTTGAAAATGTGTTTATCTGTTGAATCACTTCACCAGCCCATCTTCTTGTAGTTATAATTTTTAATACCTCTTTTTTTCTCCCCTCTAATTTCTTTTATTACCTGTTGGTGGAATATATTTCTGACAAGGATGTATAGTAGTACAACCATTTTTTTAAAAAGTAGGTTGACCATATCTTATAACACATTCCATTCTATTTTGGGATATTTTCCCAGGAGAAATATAAATATAAATAACAACACAGCATCAACAAAAATTCTTAGAGCATTTCTATTCATCCTAAGTCCTAAAGGAGAAACAACCCAAACATCCATCAATAGAAAACAACAGATTCTGATCTATTTATACACGGTATACTGCTTAGCTTTAAGGAGAACATATTGATGAAAAATATGATGATATGAACGAATTCCAACACTATGCATTGTACACATGGAGGTCAGAGAACGACCTCCATGGTGTTGTTCCTCAGGCACTGCCGATTTTTATATTTCTTTTAGTTTTTTGAGTTATGCTGAGTGATAGAAGCCAGATTCAAAAGAACACAAATCTTCTAACTGCTTTTATGTAAATACTCCCCCAAAAGCAAAATTGAGCTATAGCAAAAGAAATCAAAATGTGGCTTTTTGTGTATACACATGTAAGTGGTGGGAGTGGACATCAAAGATTCAACAGTGTCAATGGCTGTCCTCTATGCTGGTTATTTTTTTATTGTCACCTTGGCATAGCCTAGAGTCACCTAGAAGAAGTAACACTTGAAGATCAATTCAGTCTATGGCCATGTCTGTGAGAGATTGTCTTGATTGGTAATGGATGTGGGAAGACCCAGCCCACTATGGGCGGCTCCATCCCTAGGCAGGTGGGTCTGGGCTGTATAAGAAAGTAAGCTGAGCATGGGTTGAGGAATGAACCAATAAGCCATTATTGCTCCATGGTTTCTGCTTCCATTTCTGCTTTCCTGCCCCAACCCGCCTCAGTGATGGACTGTGACCTGAAAATGTAAGATGAAATAAATCTTTTCCTCCTTCCAATGGCTTTGGATTTGAGTTTTTTTTTTCACAAAGCAACCTAAACTAGCATCTGTATTACACGCGTCAATCTATGAAGCCATTTATTAAAACTCATTCATTAAGTTCCCAAGATACATGTTAAAATGCCAAGTGGGCTTTGTTTGCACTGGAACATTATCTTTGTGAAATATTTTAAGACTCTGATCATCATGAAAAACTAATATTTTCTGTCAACTTTTGATACTATGAAGTATCAGCATGTTTCCTAACTTCAAAATTATAAGCCCTAAGTTAATATTGTAAACACCCCCCAAGGTTCCAGTCATCTTTACTTCTTCAAATAGTCCCTAGTGAAATCTTCTGTTGCCATTTAATTTATATTCAGAATACATAGTGGTAAATACATTTCTCCACTTGAAATTGCTTCATCTCAGTAAATACTAAGAACACAACTTTGTGCAGAACAAGACAGTAAATGATGGAGGAATTTTAAGACAGGTGATATATAGTCCCTCCTTTCATATCATGTAGCATGAGACAAAACACCAGACTACTGTATTATAGGCAGAATATATTTGTAAAGATTGTAGAACAGTATCAATGACATTTGAAACCTGTATAAATACATTTGAGAAATGTTAGCTGCTTCTTCTAAAAGCCTCGGTTGAAAGCCATTCCAAGATGATAACATGACTTTTAAACTCCCCTATTAATCCATTTAAAGTGCTACTGAAAAACATAACTAGCAGACATGGGTCAATTCAATTCATCAACCCCCATTTGACCAATCTTAATAATGCTAGCAAGTGCTCTAGAAAATCAGCAGTGTATGAGGCAGAAACCTCAGATGCCAAGAAGTCTTGCCTCTGCAAGACAGGCAACGGAACTCCCCTCCAAGGAAGCACTGACTTCTTTCTAGAGGAATCAGAGAATTTAAGTCTCTCGACTCTTATCTCAGTAGCAATCAGAATCCATATGCTACCTTAAGAGCAGCTACCAAAAGAGCAAGAGAGTCTTAAGAGGCCACATGCTTAATAGCACGTTCTACAAGTGCGTAGAGCTGAGGATGTGCCTGTGAGGTTTTTATCGTTTCCTTCTTTACTGCTGTCAGTGCTACCACTGCTTAATAAAGAACAATGGAGAGAGGGTTGAGCACCCTTGAGGCCATGCAATAAATACATGAAAAAGTATTCTACAACCTACCCAGAAGTGGAAAACAGAGCAGAAGTTCGTTGAAATTCCATCGCACCCTACTCAGAACAGCTGTCATTAAAAAAATAACAGGCTTGGCTTGGCTACTATCTTTGTGGACTTTTGGTGGGCATATAAGTTAGTCTAGCCCTTATGGAAATCAGTAAGGACATTTATCAAAAACTAAAATTAGAATTAACATTATATATATATATATATATATATATATATATATATATATATATATATATGTGATTCAGGTGGACCACTCTTGAGCATGGGCCTAAAGGGAGTCACGGTCAGCAGACCATAGCTATATCTTCACATAACGTTTACTGTAGCAGTATTAGCAACAGCTAAGTCATGAAAGTCTAAGCACCTGTTGGCTGATGAATGTGGTGCCTGTCCTCACAATGACCTTATCTTCATCTCTATAGAGAGAGCAAAAGTATGTGATTTGCAAGAAATGAATGGAACTGAATATTATCATGATAGGTGAAACAAGCCAGACTCAAAGAGACAAAGCCACATATTTTCTCTCATGTGGGTATCTAAGATATATATCATTAAAGTAGGGGATTATATTTGGGAAGAGGAAGGGACCAGCAGGAAGGGAGGAGGTGGGCAAATGAGGTTAATAAGACGCTATATTATTAAAATACATTATATATATATGCATGAAAATGTCATAATGAAACCCTTTCTTTTGTACAATTAACATGTGCTAGTTAAATAGGGGGAAACTGAGGCAAGAAAACCTGTATGTTTGGAAATCTGGTTCCTCTTCTGAATACTATCCCATAGAGTTGCCCAACTGTCCACTGGAAAATTGCAATGTGTATGAAGTGCAAGACACCAGTGGGTTCTTCTTCCTCCTACAGTCCCTATTGCTCCTTTGAGATCTAGAAAGTACCATTTTCAGTTTCTGTTTAGCATCATTAAGGTGAATATTGTTTTTAGCCCTAGTTTCAGCAAGTGAAATCCTCAAGACTCCCAAATTAAACAGAGTTCTAAAACTGGATCCTGTATCATTCAACTAAAGACTGTCTCTCAGGAAATGGGTGGGAATAAAATTCTCTCCTTCCTGTTCTCTCCTCCCCCCTCCCTTGAGCCATCACTGATGATAGATTGGAGACGTCAGCTTGTCAGGTCTTATTGGGTGCTGCCTGATGTAAGTCCACACTGAGGCAGCGAAAATCTGTTTGCAGTCAGCTCTTTTAATAAAATCCCAGAAAACAGGAAGAAAGCAGATCACTCGGCATGATGCTCCCTGTGATACAGTAGGGGAAAAGCCGATGACAGAGACTTGGTATAGAGGGGAGAGTTTGAAACAGTGAACAGTTCCTTAAAACAAAACAAAACAAGAACAAAATAAAAAAAACCCTGAAAAAGAAAAGTTTCTTCAAGAACTTGGAAAGAAACATTACACTTTTATGTTTGTGATTTAAAATTGACCTAGACTCCCCTTTGTAAAGGAGGTCAGATCTCTGCCACAGAAAGCCCCCATTCCAGTGGATCCTACGGGTGCCTGGCATTCTGTGGATTCTGAACTCTGGTGAATAATATTGGTGCTTCCTCTTATTCTCAGTCCAAAGAGAGCTCCTCCAGGAGGTGAGCTAGCCTCCCCTCCTCCCCAGAAGGATAACATGTCTGATGCTATCTATCAAAGGCACTGGGGATATATCGTACGATACAAAGCACCTAGCATTTCAGAGAACCCAGGTGGAATTCCCTAGAGAGTTCTGAACTCTAAAGCTGTTGCCATTGCACCAGCTCCACATTATTAAGACCAAATTAGGTGCCAGGCTCCTGAAAAGATCACTCCATTCTTTTCAAATATCCCCCAACACGGTGTTAGTGCATTGCCAGAGTGGCTGTGCTGTGAGTCTTATGATGCTAACACTGGTGGATGATAGAGCTAGAACAGTCACAGTGCTGATGCTGATGAAGATGATAACGGTATCCACTGCTAGTAATAAGGCAATTTCCTTAAATGACCCAACTAGGTGAAATAATCTAAGAACAATTATTATGTGTGTGATCATTCAATCACATTTCTGGGGGTCTCTCAGTTACCATTTGCCCCGTCACACTGGAATATTGCAGATCTGACAAAAAGGGAATTTCAGAAGTCTGACTATGAATGTTTCAGCTAAAGTGATTGCAGGATTAGACTGACAAACACATCCTCTCTGGTAGGAAGTAATAAAGTAATGACTACTGAAGCCCTAAACAGCATACGGCTTTTCATGATTAATCTCACATAAAAAGTTAACTATTTCCTTCATTTCTGACCTCCAAGGAAAGTAGCCTGTCATAAGTACCCAGCTTGTGGTTTGAATGAATGTGTGCATGATTGTATAAAAGAACGTATGAATGAATAAGTTAATGAGTGCTTGTTGAGGAACGCTTTTCTACTTTTCAAAATAAATAGTACTTGTACCATTTCTACTTTTCAAAGTAAATTGTACTTGTACCAGTAAAAAGCACATTTTAGCAAATATTGACTTTATGCCCTAATAAAAAATAATCTTGGGCTGGGCATGGTGACTTACATCTGTGACTCCAGTACTTGGGAGACTGGAGCAGGAAGATCTGAAGTTTGAGGTCAGTCTGGGGCACATAGACTTCATCTCAAAAGGTGTGTGTGGTGCTAGGGGAGATCTGCTCAGGGAACCTGAACCCCAATCTTGCAAGTGAGCAATTTAACATTATATGAACTCAAGGGATATATTAAAATTGTGACAATGCCTGCCTCCCCCACCCCCATGACAAAGTGGAGGAAACTGGTAATGATGATGTCATGAGGGCAAGCTCCTTTTAAACCATTATAATTGTCTTCTCCATATCCAGAGAATGTTAATTAGACTATCTACAGAAGGATAGGGGTTTATCCCTATGCTACATTGCTATGTTATTTCTAACATTTACATACCTTCCTCATAATATCAACTTACAGCTATAAAATCTTTTCTGTAGATTAAAAAACACTCAAACCTGACAACCAAAGTCTCCAAGGAGAGCTGGTGACCTAAGCCAACACTAGACTGAGAACTCTATGGTGCTGTGAATATATCTGCTGTATCTACAGCAATATTAATAGAAGGTTCTATATTCAATGTGGTAGACACCATGCAGGAAGAGCTGCAGTGGACAAGAGAGCTTCCTAAAGACAGCCCACCATCTTGCTCTGCTACAATGGGTGTATCCTGAAGAGGTACTGACCCAGGAGCTTCTTCCAAGGATTGCATCTTGCTACAAGAATGCCTTCTCACGTTTCTCATTGCTATAGTCCTCACATATCTGGCTTGATGTGATTGGGCATTGGGAGACCCTCACTGCCTATACCTAATGTGATTACTCCTGGCTCACTCTGTTGGGCAAATTTCCTACAGTTCAACATGAAGATATATGTTCTTAAGATAATGCTGTTTAGGTGACTTAATGATTTCATGGAAATTCTAATTTGATTTAAATAGTTTTAGGAAGCTAGGTTGATTTAAATAATTTTGGGAAGCGAGGGTAGTTGATAGAGAGTTTAAAGTTAGAATCAAGATTCGAGCATGCCCCTTCCTCATAAAATAGTAAGAGCTCAATAGGTTAGAGAAAGGAGTACATTTTATATATCACAAGCATGCAAATTATAGTAGAAATAAAAATAGGCTTGCAACAAGTTAATGATCAAAGAAAATATTTGTTCTAGGTTGGGCCTGAACTCCTTAATCTACTGAACCAGGGATATAACCACAGGTTTCAGTGTGTACCATAAGTGGAAGGTCATGAACAACGAGTAGGTAATTTCATTGTGAATGTAAGAACAGAGAACAGATCATTACCCCATTTAGTTGACTGAGACTTCAAAAATAAGACCTAAGATAGATGACCTGCTCCTTAGTAAATACAAGTTGTCATCAGCTAAGGATAGGGAAAATTTTGCTACTATAGACTTGGTTGTTAATCTATGACATGAAAATTATTGCTTTGGGGTTACAATGAACTCGTGGAGAGAAAGATAGATTAGGAATGTACAGTTAGACATAAGTTTCAAAAGAAGAATATGTAATAACAATCCTGCTGTAATACCCCTTTCATGTAATGACTTTAATCTGTTTTTTGAAGAATATGTTTTTGTGGTGATTGTTTTTAGAAAATTTGTAACTGTGGCAATGAGGTAATTTTCTTCTTACATAGAAAACTTTGTCTTAAGGGGTATAAAGGTGCTAAGGGGAAAAATTAAGTTGTTGAAGCCTGCTCATTGGCGCTTGCCCTGCTTCATATACTCTCTGTGTGAGTGTGCATGCATGTGTGCATGCGCATGTGCATGGTGTGTCTATGTGTGTATGTGTGTGTGTGTGAGTGTGTGTGTGTATGTGCATGCATGTGTATGATTTTCTCTACTCTTTCTTTTCTCTAGCTGCTGGCTGCCATTAGCAGCAACTTTCATTGGTTGGTATCTAAACTGACCTCGGTCATCTCTACTAGTGTTGGACAGCCCCATTGGTTACTATTACCACCAACCACTATTGCTGATGCCAAACTCAACCTTCACCTGCTAACACTGTGGTTACTGTGCTAACTTTGACAAAAATATATTCTTAACAAATGTCTGCTACTTGTTAAATAGAGGGGTGGAACTAGCATGCAGGCATAGAAACTTAATAGTGTGCAAGGTTAGAGATAGGACCAGCATCATGTGAGGAGGTGAAGTCAGAGAGGTTCCATGGAGGATACGGTTGTGAGTTCTGCTGAAATAGTTGCTGTGCTGGGGGTCAGCACAAAACTAAGCTTCTCATTTGAAAGAGCACTAAGCACTTGGGGACCTCAGCAACTGCATGGGAATCTTAGAAGAGGTTGTCTGTCCTTTAGCATCTTAGTCCTTGAGAAAGACTCTATTGCATGGTCACAATGACCCCTGGAAGGTACCAAACAGCATGCTTTGTAAAGGAATGCTGTGAGAAGAATTCCATAGATGAGTTCAATATAATATATATTTTTAAAGAAATAAAAGACAGGATCAGGCAATGAAGGCACAAAAAGTAAAGATGGAAGAAAAAAGTTCTCCAGTTAAAAGAAACCCTCCTTTCTCATATTTGAAGCTGAAGAGTTAATTTGTTCTCTGGAGTTGAAAGCACATGGTTGAGAGGAATTAGATGTTCTGGGATAGCTGTTATTATACTATTACATTCCTGTCATGCATGTTCACACATGTTGGGCCTACTTGCCCAATTCTGGATCTTTGAGACTGAGAAAGATCCCTTTTATATATTCTTCCCCTCTACATATGATGCTGAGACCCTGATGCAACTAATAACAAATTCTAATTAGTCCTGGTACTTCAACTGTAAAATAGATGTAGAAGAACTACTAAATGTACAAACACAGAAAATAAGAAGAGTGGGTTGTCACCAAAAGTGGATGTTAGGGAAGATGAGTTAACATTTCCCATGTAAAAAGCACATTTGAATTATATTACACTCTGTCTCTCCCCTTCCTCTTCTCCCCTCTCTGTCTCTATCTCTATCTCTATCTCTATGTGTCTGTCTGTCTGTCTGTCTGTCTGTCTGTCTCTCTGTCTGTCTCTGTCTGTCTCTCTGTCTCTCTCTCTCTCTCTTTCTCTCCCTCTCCCTCTCTCTGTCTCTCTGTCTGTCTCTGTCTGTCTCTCTGTCTCTCTCTCTCTCTCTCCCTCTCCCTCTCTCTGTCTCTCTGTCTCTCTCTGTCTCTCTGTCTCTCTCTGTCTCTCTCTCTCTCTGTGTGTGTGTGTGTGTGTGTGTGTGTGCATGTGTATGTGTGTTGTACACCCAACTGTTACGTAAAACCTTCATCTAGGAATACCATCCTTTTAGAATGAGCGAAGCATTGAGTTAAATAGCTAGTAAATAGTTATGGATTCCAAGTCTATTAGAATTTATGGCAAGGTAAGACTAAAATATATAGCAGCACAGAAAACAGACAGAGCAGGACAATTTTTGGAGGTAATAATAATAATAACTAATAAAATTTGACTTGCAGTAAAAGGCAGTACTAAATAAGAGCATCACTAGAATTAAACGTACAAAGGCCCATTTAGAGTGGTATCTCTAACTTAGAAACATAGTATTTTCCATCAGCCTCAGCTTTCTCAAGAAAATATAAAGTAGAAAATAAGAATGACCAGAAAAACATAGTAACACAAGTCAGGTATGACCACTGCTGAGCCTGGCCCGGGAGGGCCACTGGCAAAGTTCTGTATACCAAAGGCACTGTGGGATAGTAATGAGGTAGAAGTAGGAGAAGTCATGAGACCATCTTCTTCTCCCAAATCTACAATAGACAATAAACTAATAGATATTCTAAAGGATTTCCTGCCCCGCTGGAACCCCAGGGACCACTCTACCTTTGCCTTCAGAGAAATGAAAATCACAAACACTTTAGCAGTGGAGGTGAAGACTCAGCCCAGGGGCTGTGGGTCTGAAGTTGGAAACATCCTTTTTGTTGTGGAAATCTCTTTTTCTCTTTGTCTCTCAAGGGAGACTCCCTGGCAACTATGGTTCTCTTTGAGGGCGGGGGGAAGGACAAAAATAAATCCCAGGGGACAACCATGACACTGTAGTGGCCCCAGCTTCTTACCCTGGGTCATCTGCCTGCCATCATGCCCCAACAGACACAACCACATGTGTGCATGCATCTCCCCAACTCCAAACCTTCCCAGGGCTTCCGTTCCTACGTGATCCACCACCAGAGGGCTGGAGAGATTCTGTTTCCTTCCACTTGATGAGACAAAGTCTTACAAGCCGATCAACTGAGAAACTTTATGAAGAACACTAGTGGAGTCACAGTGAAAATACCCACGGGCACTTCAAACAGTACTAAGGGAAAAGACAAACGCTGGATGGGTGAACAGAAGACGTGTGAAGCAGCGGCTGGTGTTTAATGATGACGATGGGAAACTTCTCCAGGAAACTCCCATGGGATCGGAGACGCCAAAACTATTACTAAGAAAGCATGGTGCTGCTTAGTACATATAAGAGGATTGGGAAGCTCCTCCAGTCAATCAGGTGCAATACCACATAGGCAGAGTCTGTCACACGAGCTTAAGCTTAGTCGAGATGACAAAATCAATGTGCCACCAGTCTATCATAGATCATGTGGCTTTGTATGTATTAGTTCAAAGCACACAATCGCTGGCTTCCTTCGTGATTTGAGTGGAGCACAGTTGCAGAACACATTCAGTGAGCATCTCCCTCTAACTCCTTGGATGAATGCACAGTAGTTGCAGAAGACCTTATAGACCATCCCACTCCAATTCCACATACGACCCCCCCACACACACACTACACATGAGCATGTACCTGCATACTCTCACCAACTATAGGCAGCCTGTGCTACTCAGTGTGTCTCGGAGGCTACTGGCCACTCTGCGCGTGCGTACACACACACACACACACACACACACACACACACACACACATCTTTTCTCATCATCCCTCACACCTTCCGTTTGCAGATGTTGACTTACGCCCAGCCTCCAGCAGATCACCTTTCCCTCCTGTGCCCCGACTTCCTCTGATTCTCAGCCTTGTACACTGATGCGGTCCACTTACTTTCTGGATCCATCAAGGTGAACATTCCCTCTGTAGTTAGCCTCCCCTCCCTGTTTGTTCTCACCCAATTGAGTGAGCACTCAAGTGAAATTCTACTTCTTGATTCGCTCATACTATTCAGACAGATATCAGTAAACAAGCCTCCGTCTGTTATTAGAACTCTTAGCAATTCTAATGTTTCTTTTCACAGAAATATTAATTCATTCTCTAATATGTTTTAACAAATATTGGTTTTGTACCAAATGCCAATTCAGAGAATCCCTTCCTAACCACTCTCATGGCAGTTACCCTGGAGTACTGTCACATTACTGCCAGACACCTTCACAAGAAACTATGCAGGACTTCCAGTCAAGCTGTGCCAACATGTCAGTTCACTATCTGAAGACCACTTTTCTTCATATAAAACCTGTGGCCTGCTCCAAACACAGACAGCAGATTCACATGGCAACTCTGACATGTTGCATGTACTTCAGAAATCTATTCTAATGTTAACATGTCCCTTTTGCGCCACGGCTATCTGGGCCTCGGTATCCGGAGGCAATTCTGTTCTTTTATAGAAATGAAAGGCAATCTTCTAGGGCAGTCAGTCTAATTAATTGGTGCTCTTGTCCAGGAAGGTTCTGCTCGCAAGAACCCAACTGGTTAATCACAATACTACTTCTAGTTCTACAATCTTGTGTACTTTTAAGTGGATACAGAGATGACTAACACAAACCCTCAGTTCCTGTAAAAAGCCAGGAAAGAGTTGGCCCAAGAGAAAGTGAAGTGTACTTGCTGCATGACAAAAATCCTAGCAAAGACCAAGGGATGTACCTGGAGTAATGGAGACATGGGTAAATGTCCAATAAGCCCATTTTTATCTAATTAAAAAAATAACTTTCTCATATGAACAATCTCTGGTTAGGGTCACTTCTTGGTCATCTGTGGCCTGGCATCTGTAAGAGGGTCTCTGACTCTCTATTTTGGTTTATATCAGATAAGCAAACTTCCTTTCCTTACATGCCCTGCCATGGTATGCCATTTCTAGCAACCGTGGACAGGACATGGTGAGATGCAAGGTCTGTATGGAAAGCACTTAATTCATTAGCAGGTTTATGTAAGTTGAAGGGTTACCAACAGCTCATGAGGCTAAGGGATACCCCTGTTATCATAAGAAATGGTTAATCTGTTCAAGACACATGGATGAAGGATCTGATTGACTTTCTTCTGCCAATGTGTTTCATAAGTGTTTCATAATTTCAAAGATGCCCCCTGAAAGTCTCAGCCCTTTAGCAATTCTATCACAGGCTCTCTTGCCATTTTTTTTTGAAGTTTAGCAAAGAGTTAAATAAACACCTTATTTATAAATGGCAATTATAGAGTTTTAGAGAGGGAGGATGAGCCTAGAGTAGAGGAAGGAAGAACTCTAGTACAAAGAGTAAGACTACAGAAGTTACCTGGAAACTGCCCAGAGTTAGTGAACAATATTTATAAGTTCTTTTTAAAGGAAATATTGTATATTATATAGGGGGTTAAGTGTTCAGATATCAGTTCAAGTAAGTTAGACATTGGTCAAAGGGTCAGAATACAGACATCTAAGTGAGAAGAGAGATAATAATGGTAAAACTGAAATATATAAGCTGTTAACTATCTGGAGTTAATGAATTAAGTGAAAGAAGATGTCAAAGAGAGGGAGAAACATTCAAGCGTGCAGAGTTAGGATGAAACAGCGTGTTTGAGGGAAAGGAAGAATGTGAAGGAAGTGTATGACCTGCAAGAATGATGGCAGACAACTGAGGGTCGGGGTAGGGTTGGGGGTGGAGAAGAATGCTCGAGTTCTCGCAGACAATGGAGGATCAGGGAAAGAATGCTCAAATGCCCACTCAGATGTTGGTTTGATTCTAGTCTATGTGCCTTTTTGTTTATTAAGTCATTCTGGTGTGGTGAGGGCAACCAAGAGATTCTTGTATTCCTGTAGGAGGGCTTTGAGTATGATGCCCGGAGGATAGGAGAGTTTCCCAAGGCAGCCCCAGAGGTATCTGCACGAGTCTGGGTGTGGTAGTGGAGAAAAAAGGATAAATTAAGAAACATTTGAGCAGCTGGGTGACTCCACCCATTCCTTTCCTGGGCATGAAGATTAAAGTGTGAATTTCAGAGGGGAAAAAATGTTCCTATCTGTCACCTTGAATTTTAGGTGCCTGTCACACACTGTGCAGGAGCATCTAGTGACCAAGATAGCCTATAGAGTGCAGGAGAGGAGTTCTAGTTGGAAGATCTCTACTTGAGAGCTGCCATATCTAAAGACTATGTAAAGCCATGGACTAATTGAACTCACTTGGTATAGTTTTGTAAACATAGAGAGTCTTTCTGACCTTAGCTGTCAGGATTAAATCTTGTTTTCACTTGTCTAGAATCTTTCGAGTGACTTGGAATAATTAAAGCACTCTGGTAAGGAAATTTGATAAAGGAGTGTCTGGGTGTACTGCAGGGGGAGATGGCAAAGCTCTTTGGTATCTCTTAAATTTTGATGTGAACCTGGGACAACGTTAAGCAATGATGTCTATTAAGATAATGATAACTTATTCAACTGTCTCAGATTTTAGAATAAATATATTTCACTTCATGCATAGCAAGAGAAGAAAGTAAAGGGAACTTTAAGACAAAGCCCTTTGGGTTGCCACGTCCATCTCTATTTAGAAATGGAAAGGGGAAAAAAATAGAGCTACCAGAGAATATGGAAAGGAAATGCATCATAAATGGGAATAAAACCATAAGAGTATGGTTTCACACGAGACTAAACAAGAGAAAGGGGAAAAGAGGGAGTATTTAAAGGAGACAGTTGTCAGTTGCATCACACCCTGCAAAGAGGACATTTGGCATACACTGACTGTGGGACCAGCCGCTCCACTTATCAGGTCTGAATGGAAATCCATGAAAAATGAGCTGGGGAGACACAGCGGCAAGGAAGAAAAAACTGCGGACAAGTATTTTAGGAGCTCTCACTATTTAAAAAATATCGACATGAGGCAATACTCAATGGAGGATGTGGTTAAAAGATCTTCTTAATTTCCATCCAGGAGGCATACAAGTTTATCTGTACCTGGTGGAAATGGTACCCGGGAAAAGGAGAAAGAGCAGAGTGTTTGGAGAGAAATAAGGCTGCGATCCGATATCTGAGAACTTAGAACGAGATTCTAGATCTGCTTCCATTGGTTAGACCAGCCAATAGTACAGGTTGGTCTCTGACAAAGGCAGGGACCTCCATGGCACTAGACGTGAGAATGGAGGTCCTAGGAGGGATGCAGTTGGCTGACAAATGTCTACGAATATGAGCAAGTTCCTTGGAGCAGCTCCACTTTCTCAATGACTTAAGAGACTGGTTTCATCAGCAGAGTGCTAGCGAGGGAAGAGACCATGTTGGAGGAGACAAGGGACTGGGAGGTTATTCTGGAATGAGAGTTGGCATGGAAGCTGCAGCAGGCATGCTAGGCAGGACTAAAGCACAATGGGAGGACTGTGGTACTGTCCCAGGGGCTCGTGCTTCCCAAGCTTGGAGGAATACAAGGAGCTTGTGCAATTGTTTCTTGGAGCGTAAAGGAGATGTGACGTCGGTTTAATCGAAGCTAAGGCACTGACCTTCACCCCTTCAAATCCCCTGGCCACCTCTGCTACTCTGGCCATGTATGACCACAGTGACCATTTCCACCTGAGACTTAGCCAACTTCATTTAGCATCTTACCTACAGGTGTATGGTCCACATTAAGCATCCCGTAGCTTCTGCTTCTTGTCCTGAGTGTCCTCCGTCAGACATTGCTAGAGTAGTTGCTGGATATTTTAGCACATACAACTCAAAAGTATATGACTATAGATGGGAATCTGTGAGCTAAAGTCTGTGAGTGAATGTGTCTGTCTTCTGTCTTTTGCTTCAGTCCTAAGGATTCTTCAGTGCTTTCTGGCAGGATGGAGGACTGCTTTCTCTCACCAGTGCCCAAACCACTAATACCGACTTTCTCTCTCCCTGAGTGATTCTTCTGGTTTCTGACTCCTGTGGCCTGTGATTGCTTAAAAAAATAAAAAATTGTTTTTTGTTTACATCATGGTCTGTCTCCAAGGGAATTCAGGGAAAAGATCATTAGCTTCAGGAATCACTTTAGAAATTAGATCCTTTGTGGTCAATTTCTGTGCAGCACAAATTGTACTTCATGGCTTATTGAAAAAAGAAGATGCAAAGTTGCGGAGGTGGTGGTGTGAGGCGGTTCTTGGAGAGGTTACTGGGAGGATTCGGGGTGAATATGATCACATTGCATAAAATTCTCCAAAATGAATAAAAGTGGTTTAAAAGAAAAAAAAAAACAAACCCCTAAGATGGGATTGCAGATCTCTGTGAAGTCCACATTGTGGGGGAGAGTGGACTGCTAGCAATTACTGGCCTATATTAGCAGCACAAATTCCAAGACTTCACCTAGTGGCCTGTGGTGAGGTGAAGTACAGGTTGATGTTTTGGGTTGAGTTAGGTCTTTGGTGTTTTAAAAATGTAGATTCTGGCAATAAAACCATATAGATGTTGGGAATAAGCCTTGGAAATAGGAGCTGGAATAGTTAAGTCAACCAACTGTCAACTGAAGGGCACTGTTGAAAGAAAGTCACACATAGTATTGAAGCATAATGGTGAGGACCGCCCCAGACTCCAGAGAGACTCCATGCAAAACCTTGGTACTTATAGGTAAAAACTCTGACAGAAAAAGAATTAGGTTGTAAGGCCCAAATGAGGACATCCAGGTATACAGTGAGAAAAGATTCTTCTGAAATCTCCAAGAAGACAAGAAAAGCACCTCTCTTTCAGCTAGAGGAAAGAAATTTGCCCTTATGTAGACACACTGCAGAAAGCTTACACAGTGCCGCTGTCTCTCCATATGACTCTTTCTTCTGGATTCCATGCCTGAACAGCTCCCCAGGCAAATAGAGTCAGGACATAGCATAACCAGAGCTGCAAAACGCAGTCCCACCAAGAGGACCTATAACTGGGAGGGAATAGTTTATATGCTAAGAGAATTACAATGGAAAAGCCTTACTCTTACGGATCTGCTTTTAATTGGGAAGGTCAAAGAGGGGTGGTGTTGAACTAGGAGCAGAGCAGAGTATAGGACTTCCTCCCCTGCATGTTCTTATGAAATGCTTTAAGTTTCTTGCAAGTGCTCCAGCAGGTACTGTCACTATGCTGCTCGGACAACGGCCTAGAAAAGGAGGTGATAAGGGATGGGGGATGGGTTTGCTAAAATATGGCACAAGGGATCCAAAGATTGTGGAACAGTGTAACAACATGAGTGAAGCAAAAGTCTGAGAATTGATTATCCAAGGTATATGTCATGGTAGACAGCTCTCCAGAAGCCCTGGTGGGATCCAGTCGACCTTCCCCTTAGGGGTTAGCATCTCAAACCTATGATTGCCTCTTCCTCCTTGCCAGAATCACTCTCATGCCTCTGACTTCCATTCCCTGAAACTGGTTCCCCCCATAAAATTGCTTGAACATGTGCTTCTGAAAAGCGGAAATTACAGGCGAGTTGGGGTGTCCTAAGAATGTTCTGGGTTGCTTCCACTGACTCCAAAAGTGGCTTAACAATATATTCTACTGCAGAGTCTGGGGCACGCTGGACCCTGAAGAGATAACAACTCTCTCCCCCTTCTTCCTCCTCCTCCTCTTCTTCCCTCTTCACTGAATCAGACTGATTTGCTTGAACCAGTCAATTCAGATAGGGAAAGGCCAACCGCTCTTGGAGGCAGAAGAGTAATGCAAATACAGCAGCAGCAAGTGCCTGTGCTCCCTGCCTATGCAAAGTCCTCTACCCCCCAGAACCCATTCTTCTAGAGTAGGAGGCTGCTGCCTACTTCCATGGTCAGGGTCTGGCCTCAGGAGGGCTGTGTCCCCTGGAGGGATAAAATCCCCTCCTGGGGAAATCAAAGAGGAGATCAAGACTTACTCACTGGATTGTATCACTTGGAATACAAGAAAGGAATGAAGAATGAGAGGAAAGAGAGTGGGAGGGGAGGAGGGGAGGGAGGTGGGCAGGTGTGAGGAATGAGGAGGAAGGCAGAAAGGCAGCCGTACTGAATTTGACAGGTTCACACGATGTATTTTATTTAACTAGCACAATCCATTTGCAAAGCATTCACCTAATCATACGGAAGGGGATGCCAAGGCTTGTGAGGTGTGGGGTGGGATAAGGGGAGAGGGGGATGTGTGCAGTGCTTGCATACGGACATGCAGGTGTTTATGCCTATGTGCATACTCAGTGCCAGAGGGGAGCAGTGGGCATCCTGTTCTATTACTTTCTGCCTCATTCCCTTGAAACGGTACATTTCATTGACTCTGGGGCTCCATTAAGCCCCGTGTTTGTCCTGTCTCTGCCCACAGCCCTGGGGTTATAGGTACACCTGGCCATACATGCTTTTTGACTTGAGTGTCGGGGGTCTATATTCAGGTCCTTGTGCCTGTGCGGCTAATACTGTTGCCTGCTATATTATCTCTGCATCCCCTGGTTAACCCATTACATGCCAGAGTGGCAGGTAAGAGTTACAGGTGCAACCAAAACAGCCAAACACAAAGGTCACACAGGAACAAAGAGTCAGGTCACAGACATCTCTTGGCTTCTGTCTCTACAGCTTGAACTTAACTTGGAGGTGCCAACAAACGGGAAGCCATCAAAGGACTGTAACACAGACAATCAGAGTATTTTCAGTCTCCCTCTACTTAATAAATGATGGCAACTGTGCAAGTACATAAGAAAACATTTCCACAGACAAGGACCCAAAGACTTGGGGGGACACTGACTTTATTGGACTGCATTGTGTTGCTGCCAGGATGGAGGAGTTCGAGGTGAGGCCAAGAAGGGGTAACAGAGAAGAGTGAGGTGGCTGGTTAATTACGGATGAAGTAACATTGATTAGTGCTTAGATCAGACTGACTTTGTTGAATATCCACAAGGCTTTGTTGCTGGAGGATCCTGGTTACCACTCCTCCCTGTCTTCCCACTGAGTGTTGCCCGTAAATTCCCAGTTATACCCATGGACCAGCCCATTGCTGCTGTGTCCCTTCTGAGGTTTCCTGTTCAAGTTGTCACAGCTCTTTGCCTGTCCAGCTCCCTTGTAAGTTTTATATCTTCTCTCTGCTCCCAATACAAATAGGCTTCAAAGGCTCACAACATCCTAATTCTAAAAGGACCCTTTTTTTAAGTCTAAGAAGCCATTAAATTACATTGACTTCAAGCCATGCCCTATTTAATCATTTAGAACTATTAACTTGTCTTATTAAATGCACATAGCAATCTAAAGAGATAGGTACAGTTATTAGCCTCTGTTTTCAGATGAGGAAGCTGGGCTTCAAAAAGACATAATGGTGTGTTCATTTTTCAATCTGCACAAAAAGTGCAAAGAACTAGAATCTGGACCAGAGAAGGGCTTGCTATTATGAAGAAAAATAAAGAAGACGGAGGGAAAGCTCAGAAGTGGGATTCAGAGACAGGCGTCCAGTTCCGCAGCCAGCGCTCTTAACCTTGGGAAGCATTTAATCCATTCCTTTTATCTTGCAACTGAAACAATAATACACAATGAACCCAGTAACTTATATGGGGATGAGGTAGGGTGTAGACAACATGATAGGCACACATGGAAGACTCCTAATTCTTTGTTCTGTGCATGGCTTAGTTTCTGAGCAATAGTCTTTCCCTCACTACTCCATAGTCATGGGTTTTGCTCAGTTTTATTTTTATTATGTAAGTATGATGATGTATGTATGCATGGGAGTGCGTGTGCACATGCGCATAGAGGTCAACAGCTGATGCCAGGTATCTTCCTCTGTGCCCGTCTACCATAGTTTTTGAGACAGGGTCTCTCATTGAACTTGGAGTCCACGGATAGGCTAGACGGGCTGCAGCAAGCTCCGCCTCTTCTCCTCACAGTGCTGGGGTACAAATATGCAGCACCACATCTTGGTTTATGTGCGCTAAGGATCTGAACTCTGGTCTTCACGCTTGTGTAGCAAGCATTTTACAAACTGGGTCATTTCCTCAGGCCTCACCCACGCTTCTATAATGGCTACCCCTGAGTTCTTCTATTGATTCGCACATTTATCACCACGCAGTGGCTCTCCACTTTATTCGTGCCATGTAAAAGAAGCATCGGGATTGGGCTTGTTAAAACTCCCTCCGGTCACCTGGGGCTTTAGAACAGCATAATCCAGTTTCAGGCTATTCACTCATTAGCCATAAAGCAACAGCCTACTGCTTTGACACTCTGGAATGCCCAAGTGCTAGATGTGAGGGTTCCTGACAAACCGTAAGAAGAGTATAAATCTTGTTATTACAGTAATGACAGCGATTAGTCCTGTTAAAAGCACGGGTGCGCTCATTCCTTCGGCAAAGTCCATGAAACAGTGACACGAATGAATATAGACTCAGATGGCCATTGTTTCTCGAGGTGGGAGGACCCCGTGCTGCGATTGCCGCTGGGGACAGAGGAGGCTGTGAGTAAAAGGCTTAAGACCTGTAAACTGTGTTCCTGTTTATTAATGGCTCATGGTGAGAGCTTTGTGGCATAAAATGGAAAACTGTAATAACAGAGAACCTGGCATCTATAGAAACATATCTCTGCAGGCCTCTCTTCTCCTGGGCATGGGAGAATGCGGTCCCCAGCCCTTTCATAACAGCTACTAATGTAGCCTTGTAGGTGCGAAGCCACCTGCATTATTAGAGACCGCAAGCTCTAAGGGGCAGGAATGTGTGCATTTTATCCTCTCCTTGCAAAGCAAGCAGCATGGCTGACCCCTGGAAGGCAGTGGTTGAAGAATGAATGGACGAGCAAATAAATGACTCTTAGATCAACTTGAATTATCTCCGTTTTCCTTTTACTCAGCAACCCATGGCCATTGAAGACACTCTAAGAAGAGCACACCCAGTAGCCTTCCTAAAATTGTGTGTAGAGTGGGGCTAAAATCAGAGAGGAGGAGTTGATGCAATGTTCAGGATGAATGGAACGAGATATTGGAGACCGGGAATTTCTTTACATCGGTTTTTGAGAACCAACCTTTGGTTTCCTGATGCTGCATCACTTAACCAACCAACCAAGTGTTCCTGCCCTTACCTGTGCAGCCGAGTATTTGCCTTACTTATACCAGACAAATAAAGAACCAAACCAGAGTTTTATATATCAAGAATATTATTAAAAGAGGGAGGGAAGGGGGCTTATGGGACTTTCGGGGAGGGAGGAAACAGGAAAGGGGAAATGATTTGGAATGTAAATACAAAAACTTAGAAAATAAAAAAAAAAGAATATTATTGTCTTGCAGGTGCTTTAATCCATCCTGAAGTGTAGCCGTTGGTTTCCGTGGGATCCCTTGTTTGTAATCTGAGAGCCAACTTTGATTGTTCAAACCTATGATAGCATTGTACAGGCCATTGCCAGATTCTAAAATAGTCAACATTCTCCAGCTATTTTTGTGAACCCCCCAAATTATGATCCCTGTTCTTTCACATTCACATTTAGAGTATTTACCAAAGGCTTCTCTCTATGTCTCTGTTTCTGTCTGTCTCTCTCATCTCTCTGTTAGTCGGTTTCTCTGTCTCTCTGTCTCTGTCTCTCTCAAAACAAAGAACTGAAGAGAACAAATGACTTAGTTTAAAGCCACGATAAGAAGCTGTCTCCTAACTCCACCAGTTTACCCAGCCATCCTGACCCACCTCCAAACTGGAGGCCTTTCTTCCTTTGTTCTCTTAATCTTGTCTGTTTAAATGCATTGGTGTAGGACATCAAGTAGTCTAGAGTAGTTTTGAACTTGCTAGGTATCCAAGGCTGCTTCTGAGCTCCTAATCCTCCTGCCACTATAGACTGAAAGGTGGCATGAGCCACCACATCCAGCTTTGCCGTCACTCTTGACTGTCCTAGATTTGGATAATGATAAAGTTTTCCAAAGCCAGATAACTCAAGGGCCAAGAGTAATTTATTCATGGGGAGACAGTCTTAGAGGAACAGGGAAGGACTTGCTATGATGGAGAAAGATAAAGAAGAGGGAGGGAAAGCTCAGCTTTCAGAGGAAAGTGAAACACAGAGGTACAGGGTGCAGGCAGAGAGGACTGCTTCCCAGTTCCCCTGTTTATTTCACGAACTTCCAGAAAAGAAGCGACTGGAGGAGTGGAGGGTGGATTTGGAGACTGTAATCCTCTGCCCTGTGAGAGGATTCACTTTGCTGCTGAAGGGAAATAACCCACAGGATAAGAGAGAGACAGAGAGAAAGCAGGGGTGGGGTGAGCGAGACCAAGAGGAAGACATATGGGGAGGGGGATGGGAGGAGATGAGTGAGGAGTAGAGAACACGCTATGTGCGGCAGCAACACTGTTGGAAACATAAGAACCACCCCCAGAGACGAAATGCCAGCATCTCTGGGCAGAATCGAAATTGTCAGCACACACATCTTCACTCTGAGAAATATTCACTTTGCTTTTCCTTTTGAGATGACTTCCTCTTTCAGCATCAGTAAAACCTTCTGATAGAAACTGGTCTGTAGCTTCAGCTCCTGCCATTGATGGCCCCTTCCCTGGCATTTCAGCTCCAATCCCCATAGCAAGGGAAATTCAAGAACAAGTAAGAGCCTGGATTTCACATAAACTCACATCTTAGAAGATGATAATGGAAGAAATGCATCTCTCCCAAAAGAACGGGGAAAATATCATCTTTAATGATCATACTTTCTAAATATAATTTCCCAGTCACTCGTCAGTTATTAACGTCGATAGGAACTGAGGCAGTGCCATACAACAAGCAAAATTAGATAAGAATAGCAAAGCGGACGGTGCTGTGAGCACTCTCTGCAAGGTGTTTTGGTGGGATCTCATTAACAGACAGGAAGGGCAGCAAGATACAGTCAGTGTTCCCTCCGATGGACAGCTGCGGAAGCAAGTTCACAGAGGTTAGGTAACTGACCACAGCTCTGGGCTAACTGCTGCAAGGACCAGGGTGGTGAGGGATCCACCTGGCTTGTAGTCCTGTACAAAAGGCTCTAGATCTCATTTTAGCCAACAGTTGACTGTTAAACTCTTTCCTCACCGACTTTTTCTTGAAACCTGGTGACTGGGGATGGTTTTAAAAATCCTTTCGGTCCCTTTAATTTCTTCCTTACGCTATGTAACAAATAAGATGATCAAAAACTACGTGCTGCCTAATTTAAAAATCATAATGATAGCTGCATAAAAGAGAAGAAAAATTAAGAAGGCACATGACCCCATAATGTCTACCTTATAGGCCACATCAGACACCACTGGCCCCTCCTCCTTTCGCTTAATGGCTTTAAAAGGCTATGCCCCAAATCAGCTGATGACCACAGTTTCCATCAGACCTGCAACTTTTGTTCAACACTGTGCCGACTCTCCTGCTCCCACGCTTGTGAGTGTCTGCTGGGGATTCAGTTTGAATCACACCTTCCTCTTCTCTGCATGCTCTCCTGAGAGAGCTCATCTTCTCTCAGCTAGGCATCCGACAGTTGTGCCAACTCTGCTGATGAATCTGGAAGTTCACGTTCATAGCTGCAGGCACTGCAAGACAACCTCAGGAGCACGGACAGCTTCTGCTCAGAATCAGCTGCATCTTCTGTGAAAAGCAGGCTCCAGTGTCAACAACTCCCCTCCATGTGTTTCCTTATTAGTCATCTAAGGACCAGCTTTGATTGTTCAAGCCTGTTTTTGCAGCAGTATATAGGCCATTACCAGATTCTAAAATAGTCAACATTCTCCAGTTATCTTTGTGACCCCGAACTGGTCCTTGTTTCTTTTCATGTGAGATATTTACCAAAGGCTTCTCAATCTGTCTCTGCCTCTCTGTCTCTGTGTCTGTCTGTCTCTGTCTCTCTGTAAAAAACAAACAAACAAACAAACAAAAAAAACAAGCCCTAGAGAGAATAAATGACTCGATTTAAAATTACAAAATTAGAATGATTAGAAGCCAACTCCCAAGATGGTTCCTTCCCGGTATATCCTGTTGTCTGTGAAAAGAACAAGGCTCTTCCACTGTGACCCCATCCTCATTTGTCATCTCTTCTCCCCAGTTCCAGAAAGATATGTTGATAGCAACATAACCCTCTCTGTCAAGTTTTGAGTTTAAATCTTTGGTCATGTGATTATTCCCACTTGGAGAGATATCAGCTTCTTAGCTATTTATATTCTGCATCCTTTGAAGTCTAGGATGAGGACCACTGCCTACACATTCTCCAAGCTGTTCCAGGGCTTTAACTTCAGCGATACAGACAGTCCCCTCCTCTATGGCACAGGAGTCATTCCCGTCTGAAGCACTTCACTGTGATCTGTCTCTCGCACTTTTACTCAACATGTTTGTGTAGGCGGGCTTCGCTTCCTGAACTGAACTTGACTTGTGAAGTAAATTCGATTGTGTCTTCCCTATTGTGCCGTCCTTTACACTGAGGACAGCTCTGGGCTAAGGTAGACACCTCACCATTTGTTTAAAATATAAAGAATCTAAGAATAGAACCTGACATCAAGTCTTCAATAATACAGAACACCCCCCCAAAAAAAACCCAGAGGAAATCAAGTCCATAGATAATGCAAAGCTTAATTTCACAATTAGCTTAAATTAACTCACTCATTCAACACACACAGAGGCTTGCTTCAAGCATCCTGCTGATGTGGCACCAACCATCCAGGCACAGAATGGAACATATATGTAAAGGTGAATCAGGTCATGGGTAAAGTGAGAAGAAGTGGACAGATCTGAGATGTAGTCACTTAGAGACATAGTAAAATTCAGAAATCAAGAGAGGGGAATAGAGGAAAAGGAACACTGGACTCCTAACTTGGGCAAAGGAAGGATAGCATGCTATTCCTGGAGGTGAAGAAAGGTAGCAAGGATTCATGAGGCCTTCCAAGAAAATTCAATCATCAGAATGGTGAACAATTCTATGGTTAGAACCTTGTCTGAGGATGCAGACCCCAGGTCACTGAAGGTTTATTTCATGACTGTCACCCCGCTGAATTGCAAGTGGTATTCTCAAAAAGCACCTCCCACAGGAGAGGCCCAAGAAGAGGACAGGGCAGCTCAGGCCAACACCTGGCAAGCAGACCGAATCACTGCCCGTCAGTGTTTGCTGAGGCAGGAAGAGCATAAAATGAACCCTTCGATCAAAGAAAATCAAATCTGCCCTATTTATTTTCCTTTATCAAGTGATTCAAAAGCTTAGCCGAGAGAACTAAAGCCAAGTCTAGAAGAGAGTGCAGCCAGCACCACAGAGAGTAGATTCCAGACACAAGCTTCCTCTGAGGCCCCTAATCTTCCTTCCCCTACAGCTGCTGTACCATCCTGTGGTAGAATCAGACTGAGGTTCCTATTTAAGCTTCTTCACTGAGCACAGTTCAAGGAAAGGGCCCCCTCCTTCCTACTATCAGAGGGTCAAAGAACTACAGAATTAGAAGGAAGAGAAGGCCCCAATCTCCCAGACACATTCTTTCCAAGCAAACACCTCTCCTATGGTACTACGAGGAAATCAGGAAAGGTGAATGACTTGCTTGCCAGGAAGCAACTGCACTGAGCTAACACAAAGCTGGGAGTGCTGTGCTCTCCTGCCCTCTGAGGAGCCTTTCCACCACAGCACCTTGTTCTGCTGGGATATGAAAGGGGCGTGCCTGGAAGAGTCCCTTCTGAGACCTGAGATCAGGCTGATGGGATGCAGGGAGGGTCACCATAGGTCCTTTATCACTTGCATAAAATGATCCAAGTGAGATATGAACCATTTAAAGTGGAGACTGGGTAAGACGATTCAGTGACGTGTACAGGAGAGCACAGAGAAGCTAACTGCAGAATCTAGGGGCAAGTTAATGAGTTTAGGGAGGATGGAAGTAAAGAGGAGAGAGTGACTTCACTTAGGGCCACTGTGCAGGAATAAAGGGAATCTGACCAGCTGTATACATAAAAGGAATGAAGGACAGAGAGGAATTACTTCCAAGTACATGACAGTAATGATTAGGTATAAGACCGTGGGAACACTCTCACGTAAAACAAATGCTGAAATTCAAAGCCGGATTTTCCTATCGGTGAATCTGCAAAATCACCTTCACACATGAAAGAGAGCACATTTAGTCTTTACAGAGAGTGATAAGCTTTCCACTCCACAGGCACACATCCTGCCTTTCAATTCTGTACTGCTTCATCTATACAGGGTTCTACCCCTTTCCCACTGAACCACTGGCTACAGGCAGGTTCTGGAGGGGGGAGGGACAGTTATTGTCTTCAGTTACATACCCAACAGAGATACCACCAGACTCCAAAATGTAGCTTCAAACCTGTAGTCACACACACAGCCCTGGTCAGTAAAAGAAAACAACAAAGATGGAAATGTGGTTGAGGGCTTCGTAGTAAGAAAGGGGGGATGAAAGAGGCCAGAGGGAGAGATATAAAGAGAATGCAGTCGGAAGTACTCAATTCATTATCTACATGTATGGAACTGTCGAAGAATGAAAGTTAACGGTAAAATAAAAGGTGGTGCTTACCATGCACTGAATCTTACTTAAGGCGACTACAAAACATGAATGAGATGTTCCAATCTATCAGTGTTCTCATGTATTTTCAGTTTGACCCATGTGCACATCAGACTGCTTAAAAAAAAGTGGGGGGGGGATGGACAAAGGAGTGTGGGAATGTGAATTTGCATCTGCTGATTGTCAGAGAAGGCTTCAGAGGCAGAAACAAGTGTTACATCTTAGAGGATATTCCTGGCCTTCCCCAGGGATGAAAAGAAAGGGGCATTAATGTCAGTGGTTGGTGCAAGTGTGAGGAGCAGTAAGACTACTCGCTTACAGGGTGGACAGCCATTCTGTCTGTGCCATGTGATGTTGTTAGATCTCATGTGGTGTGTGCTACAGAAAGCAGGAAGGATGTGACAGTTAGGTAAAATCGGTCCCAATCAGCAAGGACAGGTCCAGATGTCCCAGAGGCTAGTTTAAGACTCTGGGCCTCATCTTGTTCATAGAAGGGAGCCCCCCCAGAGATTTTTGGAGAAATGTGCTTTCCTCTCTAGATGTCCAAGTCTCTATTATCTGCAGCACATTTCATTGTTATTCAGCCAAATGCTATGACACCTTCCTCTTCCTCATCTGGTTTGAGAAGACTACTGTAGTCCTGTCCCAGCCTCTGTCTACAAAAGCGAGGTTCCCAAGTTGATGAGTTTTCACTAGCAGCTTCCTGGAAGGGGACCATGGAGGGTTAGACCATGCTTTTGGACTGGGTGTCCTTTGTGAGAGAATGAAAAACATATTTGAGGATGTGTTGAGCACATGACCCCTCCGGAAGATTTGAACTAAACTTCCAGGAGCAAGGCTTTCTCTCTCCCATGACACACTGCTGCCAGGTTCAAGCTTGCCATTTCCCTTCCATGAGGCTGGTCCCCATGCAGCAGCATGTGTGGCTCTTGCAATCTGGACTAAAGGCATGTTCTGGGACCCTGCCAGCAGAGGCTCTGTACCCGGGCATGGAGGACCATGTGTTGACCTTGTTCATATCTGCTCTGTCTTTACCATCAGTGAGATGCTGTTCCTTTATGTCTCCTGTCAAATTCTTTTCTTTTTCGTGCACATATTCCCATTTGCTTACTGATTGCCAGATGACTGATTCTGACGGCTGCTTCAGTCACATAAGCCAGCTCCCTTCTCAGGGCTTGGAAGGAATGGAAGGCACACGGATATTTTCTTTTTTCTTCTAATTTCTGGAAACAAATAACTTAGGTCGGAAGCGTGTGTCACTTCCAGGACTGACAGACCAACAGACTTAGCTTGTATGACCTTTACACAAAACCCAGAAGATCCAGGAGGCTGACTTAATGCTGTGCTTCCAGTCATTTTCCACTTCGAAGTAGAATTTACCTTCACAGTAGAAAAAAAGAACATTGCCCAGTCCCCCCAGCACTGAGACACATAACCATCATGGTGCATGGCATAGACAGAAAAGAAACACCAGGTGAGCGCCCTTTCTGATACTCAGATACACTGGACCAGGTTTCCATCAGCATTTCTGAATTACCCACTTTGACTGAACATGCAAACATAGATAGATGGGGGCAATTGTGAGAAGCCCTGGGCAGGTTAACTATCATGTCATCGCTACTTCCTGCAAGATTCATACAATACCCGTACCAAATGGCCAGCATAGCATGAGGCTCAGATCACATCGGGCAGGAGGACAAGAACATCAGCCAGGGAAGGAAAGTGTAAAGAACTAGGGGCATTAAAGAATGGTCACAGGCTCTAAGTTACTAAAATCCATGAGTCTATACTGGCCCGAGAGTGTAATGTGGTTGCTATCCGTCTTTCAACCATTTGTGACTTCCAGTGAAGAACTTGTGTATGTGTGGATATGAAATCCAGAAATGCTTATAATGCTAAATACATAATTCTGCTTGCATAGCCTGGCATTAAGTCGTGTGTAAAATAAGAATTTTGACTGTCTGCCTGTGTAAGATATTTTTCTATCAAACCTCAAGAAGCCAGCTGAATATTAGAATATGCTACACAAGGAATGCCTGGCTGGCTCCCAAAGAAGACCAAGCACCGTAGAGCAATTAATAAATGCTAGTTACGAGTGGTGATTAGCTCTTTTCTTGTGTTACGTTATTGGTGAGGGGACGTAGGAAAGCTCACATAACCACTCTGTTGGAATCTCAGTTTGGAGGGGAAGCAGAACCCTAGATCCCCACCCCTCCTATGCATTCCATAAAGCCCAAATCTGATGAACATAAGGATCAGATGCAAAACTTCTGCTTGTGGGGAAGATGACTGGGTACTTGGAGGTCTGGTTACAACCAATGGCAATGATCACCTAATGATGCCTCTGTGGCAATGGTGCCTGGAGGCCCCGCCATGGTTCTGCCACGGTTCTCTCATACAGATCGCAGAGAACTGACAAGAGCAATGCAGCACTTTTCCCCTTTGTCTTCTTATTTCTTTGGCGAAACATAACATCTCCCCCAAGTCTTTAATCAGACAGTTGGCGCTCGTCTGTTCTGCAAATGCAATATTCCTTAATTGTGTTTCTTAATACAATTACAGAGCTGTGCTTTGGACTCGCTGGCTCACAGAACCGTGCCAAGATTGAGCCCAGGCAGAACCACAAACATTTAAATGCCACACATTATAAAAGTACCTACCAGCCCCTGTCACTGTGGGATCGGGACCAGTGAAACTAACTGCTCCGAAGGAGAAGGCCGCGGGGAGAGGTAGAAGGTGGACATCTCGCTCTCCTCGCTGTGGTCCTCACCCTCACCCTCTGTTCCTCACTCTAAATACTATTTTCTCTTTCCTGCACTTCCATCTGCAATCCCATTAAATATAATAACAGTGCAGTAATACAAAGAACATCATTTTCCAGCACGAAAAACTTTCATTTTAAAGCCCCCTGTGTGCTCCAAAATTTAGCAATGCATCCATTTCTCATCCAGGCCAGGACACACATCCTACTGGAAGCTTTGAAGTTCAGTGTCTTTTGTCTGTATATGGGTTGAACTGAAGACCCCTTAAAGCCAACTCATTCTATGCTTCTGCTGACCAACCTGGCTGATAGAAACTCATCTCTCTGCATAAAACAGACCCACAAATGTCATCTAAAGGAGCAGAATGCATTAGAGAACCAGGGTTTCTTCTCCTGAGATAAATGCTCACAGCTTGTATGTACCCTTTCCAGAGTTTGAGATTCCCAACACCAGCAACAATTCCAGTTTCTAGATTGATCTTCAGGAGGGAAGCAAAGAAAAGAATTCTTTCATGAACACCAGGTTTCAAATCCCTGTAAAAATGTCATTCTACCCTGTTCTGTTCACCTGGACCACACAAGTGACAACAGGGTGGTTCTAAGCCCCTGGCTGCTAATCAACCTCCAAGGCCGGACACACATCATTTCCAAGCCTATACCCCTTTCCGGCTCTTCTGAGTTACAATTTGTGCTGGGTCAGGCTCGGGTTCTGTACAGAGTCTCATCCGTCTTCCTAAGGTCTTCCATGCAATTGGCAACAAGAAACTGAGGATTCAAAACACAGAGAGGGGAAAACAGCAAAGGCAGCAGGCAAGGAAGCCAGCTTGTCAACACTTCCTGGAGGTTGTTGACTCATTACCAGGTGATAACATTTTGAAAGACTCCTCTATCTGGAAAAAGAAAAAAGAATGCTAGCTGCTGATCACAGCAAATCTCCCTTACTTAGTGTACAATAATGCCACCACTCCCTCGACCACCAGCACCTACTGCTACCCTACACTACCTTACAAATAGTTGTGGGCTGCAAATCTCCCGCCAGCTGCCCCTTCCCACTTTGGAGCATACAGTAGGCGTTGGCCTGTTACCAAGCCCATGAGGACAGATCTGCTGAAAGCTGATCCGGAAAGTCTCAAAACAGCAGCGGTATTCTACTTGTCCCCCCTGTGGGTTGCTTTGGGGACTGGGCTGAAATGGGGAAGGAAGCGCTTCCCTAAGGATTGTGCCGCCGCTAGAGGCCGCTCTGAGCCAGATTCTCGCCTGAATCTGCTCTGAAGGGAAATCGCCTCCGAGGGAAGAAGCACTGAGTAGCACCGGAGTCATGGCAACACCATGGCTCCTATTTTTAAACTTGTGGGTGAGTGAGCACACCATGTGTGCGTGTATGTGCGTGGGGGGAGGGATTGGGGTGCATCTCAGAGGAATAGTCTCCCATGCACATTTGCGTTTTCAGGGGTGAATGGTCTGTGACCAGAAGGTCAACAAATTAAATTGGAACTTGGGATGGAAGAATGCGTTTTCTCCTTAGCTTCACTTATCCTGGCCTCAATCACAAAAGATCCTTTTAGGTCCTAAAGGAGCACCAGAAAATTCCTGATAGCTCCAACCAGCGTCCTCTTTAACGCTGATCTTTGTTCCTTCCACGTGTTTTGCCAGCCTCTTGGGTGATTCACTTTGTGTTGCCAGAAGTGTAAGTCTAAGACTGCAAATTAAAGGGATCTTTTTGCGGATGCCCCGCTCCTCCTGAGGCCAATCAAAGTGCATGCTGGGTAACATTTGCATCTTCCAGAACCTTGAACAAGTCTCAGTATAGAAAACGGAGTGCAAACACCTACTGCATATGTAAACGTCATTTTGTGAGATGCACAAAGCTGGCCCCCTTTGAGCCCTGTTTCTTCCCCGGCAGTACTCCCCCACCTCCGTTTCCTTCCGGTCTGGTCTCTGGCAGTATCTATGCCTTGAACAAGTCCAAACTTATCTAATCTGTCAAAAATGAACGGCGTCCCTGGAGGACGTGTAAATCAAGACAGAGGTTAAGGTCTTGCTTTGTCTTAACACGTGTCCACGACAATATTTTCAGTGTTCCTCTGACCTCTCTGAGCACCAACAGACTCTAGAACAGAACGTCTGCCTCCTCTTTTGTAGGAGGAATTACAGCGGCCACCTCTATGTAAATGCCGGGGCCACGTAGCCATAAAGACATTTCTTACAGGAGGACCTAATTGAAGACTGTTGATGTAGACAATATCAGCCAATCAGTAACTGCTGTTTAGAAGAGATGCTTTCTAGGGACCAATGGGGCGCGGGTGGAGGGTATTAAAGGAGCTTGCGGCAGCGCTCAGAAGAGCTTGCTGAAGCGTTTCTCACCTGCTTCCGGAGTCTGTGTCATTGACTCTGCGCCACGTCACCTCCGACCCCCAAGGTCAAGTAGGGTCGGCAGCGAGTAGGCAGGCCACAGGCAATACTCTTTCATCACAAGATTCTCAGGTGTGGAGTGATTGTGTGCGGGTTTTCCATGTATGAGATACAGAACTTGGGAACATATATGACCAGAGTAAGAAAGACACATCGTCATTCTTTGTGTGAAAAGAAAGGTGCCCACAGCACCCTAGCAAAGTGAGCCCAATGACAACGTGGCGTCCCTTGGGATCAGTGTAGATGTCTTTAATATGCATGTACCAGAGGTTACCGGCAGGCTTACTCTGATTTTCTCATGGTCGAGCAGACAATAGTGTGCATATGTCTGCAGTGTGTCTTTATTTGTATATGTATGTATATTCACTTGGTGTTTGCATGTGTGTTCGTTTGTATATGTGTGTGTGTTCATTTGTGAGTGTGTGTGTGTGTTCATTTGTGTGAGTGTATGTATGCGTATGTGTGTGAGGGCGTGTTTACTTACTGAGTGTGGGCACATACATGCAGAAATTAGAGAATACCCTTGGTCGTCAGTTCTCACCACCTTGTTGGAGGCAGGATCTCTTTTTCCCTGATGCATGTCAGGCTAGCTGGCCTGGGACTTTCCAGGGGTTCCCCTGTGTCCACCTTTTATCCCAACAAAGGAGTGCTGGAATTACAGACCCACACTGCCACCCCCAGCATTGTGTGGGCTCCTCGGGATTTGAACTCTGTACTGCAAGTACTTTACACACCAAGCCATCTGCCCAGCCTAAGGAAGAGATCCCTGACTCTGAGCCACTCTGTCCTGTGAGTTTCTGTTATGCTCATCTGAATCAGAGTCCTTCACATTCGACTCAGCATTGTGGGGAAGGAAGCAGTTCAAGGTCAACAACCGGGGCCCACTGCCTCTGAGGTTTGTACAGTGTGGTCGGAAATGGGAACCCATCTGCAAGCCAAATGTAAATGTGGCCCACTCTATTCCATCTCCACTTTTCTACCCTGAAAAACACGGAGGCAATAATGCTCTGGGAAATACTCCCCAGATTAAATGATGCTACACAGAACACTTGGCATATAGTAGTCATTCAATAACCCTTAAAAAAATAATTTTACTAAATTGCTGAAGCTTAGTGTTTTCAAGTCCCAAGCCTCCTTTTTTGTTCCTGATTATGGGAAATCTTTTAATGGAAATTTTATAAAGGTAAGATAGAGCTCTCGGGCTCCTGAAACCAAGGATAATCAATACAATTTAAGTTTCCATTGATGACTTCACGATGACTATGCTATTTTGCTACATGGAGATCATTTATACTTCTGGGCAGTGTTTGAGCTGTCCCCCAATAGTCGTCCTGTGGTGCTTCTCAAGGTCTTTTGCCGGGTTTCCCTAATACTGTCCCATTTCAATAGTCCTTTGCTAATGCTGTCAGCTGGCCTACCTGATCCCTATCACTGCTTTTCTTATTCCTAAGTTGTTGTGTTCTGTGAAGTCGCTTAAGCAAGTATGTCAGAGACTACTCATTGCCTACCAAAAATATGGTGTTCTTGGGTTCACAGAACTTTAATTTTTGTTTTAACTTAGGCATGTTGCTGTCCAGGTTAGAAGCTGAAGTGTTCAGTTGTCATTGCTGCCGTCTGTGAGCACAGAATGATTTCCAGTCAATGAAGTGTAAGTTAAGTGTAGCGGTTTTAGGAATCCCCTAAAAGAAGAGAACGTGCCTTCTCCTTTCTCATATTACCCTTATTGCTTGAGTCTGGAGTTTTGGCAGCCATCTTGGGTGGAGTGATGGAGACCACACCCAGAAGGGAACTAGCACTAACTGAGTCCAGGGAGTCACATGGCTACCATGCAGCTCTGGACAGATTCCTGAATGTAGTCACTATTTTGTTTAAATTAGGTTATGGATACTGTTCATTTGACTGATACTGATAATTTGACTAGGTTGGCTCTGAGCTAAAAACAACCCTTATAAATGTGGCGTCGGTGATATTAGTTCAGAGCGCTTGCTTTCTTTCCTCATTGGTTATGCAACAGAAGAGATTTGTTGACTATGTGACCCGATTGCCATCAAATAGAAACACAGGTCTATGTGTGAGGACTTGTGAGATGTGGCTCCAGAGTGATGCGGATGATGGTCCTGTGTAGCTTGTGGAGTCAGTATTTTCACTAACAGTCTATATCACACTCATCTACAGCACACACACACACACACACACACACACACACACACTATTTTTTTTCCTCTACATAGGCAATAATAAGCAGGAATGTGTCCCACTATTCAAGTCTATGTAATAAGTATGTTCTGAGAGCCTTCTACTGTGCTATGTTTGCTTAAGCAAGGTACCTGGCAGACTTTTATTCAAAGAGGAGAAGGGGGGGGGGCTGGACCTGCCATTGGGTGAAGGAAAAGGAAGCGTCTGGGCTCTCCCTGCTGATGGCCATTGCCCATACACACTGAGGAGTGCAAGGCCTGGGCAGGCCTATCGCCATGATTAAGTGAGCTGATATACATGTCGATTGCCTGCATGAAAATGCTCACTTTTCTTCTCATGATCCTTAGGCATGATAACGAACATCTTGCAGTTTTTGACCATTGGGTTTTTGACAAGGGTCAAATGATGATCATTGTCTCCTGACAATACAATCTCACAGACCTTCTACTTGTAATCTCTTGCTGGGGCTCATAAAGATGTTCACTCCACTCAGATGTTCAGAATGGATGTGTTACTAGTACAGCATGACTTCTGGGGCTATTTTGTTGTTTTATCCAGGGGGAGCGTTACTTAAGTAAAATAGGACATCTATGCCTTGTTGGAAATGTATAACACCACTTGACTGCTAAGTCTCCTTTCTTCCCTCCATTTTTCTTCTAATGGGACTGAACTCAGGTCCTTGTATGTACTAGGCAAATGCTCTACCACTCATAGGTACATCCCCAGCCCAAGTCTCTTCTTTTTTGATCAAACACAAAAGGCTTTGATTAACCAACTACCATTCTTAGCCCCGTCAAAACTTAAAAACTAGAACTCATCAAGGAGCTACCCTGCTAAGATTCATTGGCGTGAGAGTGAATTATATTTTAAAGGGTTCCTCCAGTTCTATTCCATAGTCAATACAGTCTTAGCAATAGGAAGAAGTAGGTAAATAATTCTACCTGTTTTATCCACCTCTCTTGATGATGCTCAACTTTATTGGACACACGCCCACACACACAGGCACTCATTGCGTATGCAATATTCACTAAATGACTCCGGGTATGTGCACGCAAGAATGGCATATAAGGTCACTCATGAATACACAAAACTGTCCAAGCTCTTCCATGAAAACCAGCTGAAAAGAGAAGGCCAGTCAAAGAACAGTGAACATAACACCATCCAGGAAAGAAAGAAAGACGGGAGGGGCTAAAGGAGAAGAGGGGGTGGGTGTGAAGCAATAATGAATGGGGAGACGCAGCCGGGTCAGTGAGAGAGCGGTGTGCAGCCCCTGGCTGGCTGTTGCCTCTGGAAGCTGGACAAGAGGGAACAGACTTCAGCAGCAGGGAGCTCCAATCTGTCAGCAGCAGTTCCTTCATGTGTGACCAGCCTGCCCAGCTTGGGGACAGGTGCCAGTCTGGGTATGCTTACCTCTCCGGACACTGCTGCAAGATGGCATGCGGCTGGGAAAACCTTCAAAGCCCAAGAAAGGTTTCTTGTGTGTGGCTGGTACCTCCAACCCACCCTTCTTTGGTTTTTAACCAAGGACTACCTACAGTGCCACCTCAGATACCTGAGCAGATATCCTGAATGTCCACTTTTTCCAAATCCATTTTGGGCATCTCAGGTACCAGTGAACTGTCTCTAGGATGTGACCACCCATGCCTCACTGTTGGTACCATCAGAGAGGAAATCTGAAACTACTATTTACCTAACACACACGATCTCACACAGCTGCAAAGGCCATATGCCTATTACTGCTCTCAAGACACCAGTGTTTGCCCAGCTAACCATGATCAGCTCAAATCCAACCCTTACTCAGGTTTCCAGCTCATGTCTATAACTATAAATGACAGTCTTCCAGCTTCCTGGAAACCCCCCATCCTTTATCCTCTGGTGGGAAGAAAGAACAGACAGAAAAACAACTCCCACTCAACCTCTAAATAATGCCAGCTTCAGTTCTTATTAAATGTGAATTTGTGCCTTCATCTGGGTTAAGAAGCAAAGGAACAGCAAGAGTTTTATGGATGCAGTCAGGTCAGGGCAGAAGTTAACAGCCAACCCTGGGCACCCTGGTTAACACTGCCCCAGCCATCAGGACCCCTGGGTTTCAGGCCAGCCTCTAACAGATAAGTAACTTCTGCGAATCTATTCTCTTAATTCACAAAATTCCTCTTTGCGTCATTCCCTAGGAAGACAAGGGTGGAGAGGGGTTGGGTTAGATGAACACCAGCCATGCAAAGGCCCTTTCCATAAAGCTTCATTCTGTGCCACACAGGAGTGGCTGTGCCGCAGGGTCACACACAGATGCAGTCAAGGTCCCCGGGATTTGGGTTTCTTAAAAATACATGATGATTAAAAATCCCAGCACTCAGGAGGTGGAAGCAGGTGGATCACTATGAATTCGAGGCCAGCCTGTTCTACACAGTAAGTTCTAGGCCAGCTATTTTGCTATTTGTGCTCTCCCTTTCCCCCCTCCCTCCCCGTTTCCCTCTTCCCCTCCCCCTCCCTCTCCTCCCTCTCCCTTTCCTTCCTTTTTTTCCTCTCCCTCTCCTTTACCTTCTTCCTCTTCATCTCCTCCTCTCCCCCTCCCTCTCTCCCTCCCTCCCTCCCCTTTCTCCAAATAACGCTTCCTATCTTTTTTCATTCTCTAACCTAATGTACATTCACCAACTCTGCTTATCATCTATTCTAGGAATATGAACATTAATTAAAGACAAAACATTTGGAGATTGGAATGGACTGGAAGGAGAAAGTCAGGGAAACCTTTAAAGACGAACTGTAGTTAGCTGTCTGTCGTGTGTCATAGAGGGAAGTAGAGCAGTGGAAAGGGACAGGGGATGGTTGAAAGGGTGAGAAGGACAGGTTACACCTTTAATCATGGTGATCAGTGGATGTCTCTTGAGAACATTTGCATCAGAACTTTCTTTTGCAAATGTTGGATAACCTGATTCTTCCTATTACCTAGCTGCTAACTGCTGTATTTCAATGTGTACAGGATACCTTCCTTTTTAACCTATCTCACTGGTTCCAACCCTATGATTTCAGAGATGGAATCTCTTCTGCCAAGTGAGATCTGCTTAATCCTTCTGTGATTCTCATTTTTCCTCTCCAAGAGGATTCTGTTCCCTTCCACAGACAGGGTGCCACTGTATCTTCCTACAGGCATGCGATGTCCTTGCTTAATTAATGCGTGTCTTACCTTCCTCTTCACTCTGATCCTCTTATACTTCACATTTTAAAGAAAGAGAAAGGACAGAAGGAAGGCAAGAAATGGAGGAGGAAGAGAAAAAATTCTACCTATGCCATGGGTAAATTTTAAATCAGACACAGAGTAAAATAATGATCAAAGAAGTAATTATGTAAGGGTCTCAACATTGAGCATTAGTGAATACCTATAAGGAAAAAAATCCCAATCACTTGGTGTTGGAGAGACTGTTGAGTGGTTAAGAGCACTTCTATCTACTGCACAGGACTGGAGTTTGGTTCCCACTGGAACTCCAGCTCCAAGGGATCTGATGCCCTCTTCTGGCTTCCTTGGGCACCTGCACTCATGCACATACCCACATAGAGACACACATGCTATCACATAATTAAATTCTTTTACAAAAATCAGTCAACTGGAATAATAATTAGTCTATATAATATTGGGGAAAGTAGACTAGAGGAAATAATAATTTAAACAAACCTCACATCTGATTATGTTTCATATCTGCTTTGGTATGCTTGCAATGTAAGTATTGACTACATCCTTTAGTACAGTTAGTAGATCCTTCAGACCTCTTTCCAGTTTACATGCCCTCTTAAAACCACTGAGTGGATAGAGTCTCTCTTCCAGTATACACAGGTGGCTCTTGCTTTTCAAAACAGTTTATATGAAAGTGCTTTCTTTAGATCCTTTAGTGGCTTTGTCTGACAAGGTAAGGACCACTACAACAGCTCCTCCACTTACAAAATACATGTTCACATAACCTTTCACCCGGTTAACAAGTAGACTGGATTAAGGTATATAAACTGAAAATACGTGTCTACCTTACTGCAAACCTGTCTGTGTTTGGTGCTTAGTGGACATTTAATAGCAGCACAGATGGAAATAACCAATCAGCTCTTATTCATACTATGCAAATCTAACGGTTTAATTCTTTTTTTTTATTTCTTAAGCTCCCAGCATTTTCCAGGTCAAGAGAGTCAAGTGGGCATCCCATGAGAGCAGTCAGCTGACACAGTGGCTCCAAAACCCGGGCATCGACCGCAAGGTTGCAGGAAGATGATGTTCATCACGGCTCAGTTAATAAGGACCTAACAATGGACCTTTGTTCACATCTCTATTCCCCATTCCTCCATGACCAGGCTGGGAAGGGTCCGATCCTTTGGAGATGGAAGCACTCACTGAGAAGGAAGAGTGCAAAGCCAGCATGGAATAAGAACACTGCGGGGTGGGGGGATCGTTAGGCAAGATTCATAAGAGGACGGCTATATTAAGATCCATCTTTCTCAAGTAGCATCTGCTCTTCCTCCAAGTTCCATCCGCTGCTGAGCAGAGAGAGCAGAAGCACTGGGTTCTTGGGATTTTAAAAGAATCCAGAAGTACATGGCAGGTGCGCCATCACCCGAGTGACAGAAAGGACCCAACAGAGTATCAGCCGGCACATAGAGAAGGAAAATAGCCATGAACTCTCCCTGGGAAGGGTAAAGGAAGCAATGTAGACCTGTGCTTACTAGCACCTTACAATCCTTCTCTAGCTATGTGACAATGGAAATAGTTGCTTTCTTCAAAATATTTCAGATAATCTGGTATCAAAAGATTTGTAGATGTTTCTCAGTAGAGGACCCTTCACTAGCCACAAGAAATTCTCCAGCTCTTTCTATCAAATGAAGTTCCCAGTTGGAATAAATCCCTCTCAGCATGCTCTGCATTATGGCAGGGCATTGTGCTGTATTTATTAATAAGGCATAAATGGATGTGACACGGTTCCAAAGTAAATTAGTTCTTATTAATGTACAAATTAGAGTTCTTAGATTAGCAAGTAAAAAGACAGGAGCCCTGTTAAACTTGAATTTCATGTGAATAACAAAGATTATTTCTGCAGATGTACATTCTGTGCGGTATGTGAGATGGACTTACACCAAACTTTGTGTTCCTTGTTTATCCAGAGGTCAGAGTTCACTGAGCTCTGTTTTGTTCCTTTCTTTGTGTCACTTGTAATGTTTGAGACAGAGTCTCACTAGACAGACTCGGTTGGCCACAAAGAATCCTCCTCTTTCACCCTCCTGACTTCTAAAATTAAAGACATGAACCACCATACTTGGTTTGTATGTGTAGTTAGGCAAATAGATGATAGATGGATGGAGAAAGGGAGAGAGGATAGATAAGATAGATAGATAGATAGATAGATAGATAGATAGATAGATAGATAGATAGATAGATGAAAAATAGTGAAGTTCTCCAATCAACCTAGAGCCTCTACAGACATAATCACCAGATCTCCAGCTAGCCAGGCTTCGTTTTAAACTGATACTTGATATAAACCATTTTTATGATAATGATATGAAATTATGCAAGAGTCCTCTTGGAGAGTCATTTTTTAAAGCATCCTTGGATTGCTAAACAAGGGGATCATAAGTACATTATTTGTCTTTGAGATTCAAACCCACCAATCCTCCTCCAACCCCCCTCCCTGTGTGTATGTGTATGGTGTGGTATATGTGTTTACATGTTCATGCATATGTGCTTGTATGTATAGGTATGTATGCACATACTTATATGCATGTGTAGAGCCCAGAGATCAGCATCAGCTCTCTTCCTTCTTCCTCCATCATTCACTAAGTTCCTTTTTATTAGATAGGGTTTCTTAATGGATATAGGGCTCAGTGACTTGACATGACTGGCTGGCCTATAAGCCACAAGGGTTCTCTTGTCTCTGCCTTCCCAGAGTTAGGATTATAGACATACATCATCATGTCTTGTCTTCCTCATGCATGTTAGGGATGCAAATTTGCACTTTACTGAATGAGCCATCTCCCTGGTTCTTCATATAACCTCTTATCCTGGTTCCTGGAGGAACTTGTCACACGTGAGAAGAAAGCTGTGATTCAGTGGATGTCAGTAAGAGCTCAATCTCCTCTTAATATTTCTGGGAGGACAGAACTTGGGGGGTAAGAGAAACCTCCTTTCTGTTCCCCATTCTTAATGTCCTCTAGTGTCTGGGCCACTGTTGGAATTCTCCAGAGGAGCCTACCTTTCTGGGCTGTGATTGAGGAAAGGAACAGCCTGCCAAAGGGACCTTCTTCCTCATAAAACAGCCAACCCTTTGCAGCTATTTTATTTGCAAAGATTCCCTGCTGTGGCTAAATAGTGCAGCTGCTTGGGTTGTTATTTAAAAGAGTGACCCTAATGAGACCAGAGCTCTGGCAAGGGGCAAGTCTTATTTCAGAAAGTGAGAATCGCCAAGACAAAGAGTGCCTAATTGAATCCCAGGGAGGTCTCCAGAAGTCCATGCCTGGTGACAGTACCTTAGGCCTGGGGAGACCACTTTATAAGTCCCAGCTAGACCACACCAGCCTTTCTGAGCTCCCTTAAAATAATCTACTAAAATATCCCAAGCAGTGGCTGCAGATGGGAGCCAAAAACCACCCAAAGCTGCACTTGACAGGAGAGGGGGAGGGGAGAGGATGGAGAGGAGGAAAAGATCCAACAAGAGAGAGGAGCAGAGGCCAGGAATCGGTGCCTAGCAGTCAGGTTAGACACTTATGGGGTAGGAGATCAGGAACTGTGGTGAGAGAGCATATTGATGAGGTAACGATGCTGGGAGAGCAACACACTGTAGAAATCCAGCGATGGTGGACCCTGCAGGCTCTGTTCTCTTTCCTCCCTGGAGCCTGCAACTGTATGAACAATCTACACTGCATAACCCCTACCTTGTTGCTTCCGATCAGCTATACCGGAGACAATGGAATGGGGCATCTGTGGTTCAATGTGTTGATTTTCTTTCGAGGGTAGGGTGGGTCAATTTTTTTTTTTTGAGACAAGGTCTTCATATACTGTAGTACAGTCTGATCTGAAACCCACTATGTAGCCAAAGTTGATCTCAAACAGGTAGCCTGCTCCTAGCTCAGAGTTATCACTCCTGTTGAGTGATATGAGCTCATCTTGACTTAAATATAAGGAAATAGTGTAAACTGAGGGGAGAGTAACCTCCTCAAGGACCTCCCGGGGCCTCTCAGACCCAAGAGAGGCTGAACAAAGGTTAAACTAATGGTGGTCTCAGGGATGTGTGGATAGGGGCTCTGGTTCTAGAGGTAACATTTACACTCTGGTGGAAGATAAGCTAAGCCAGAAATAATATACCTGAAGGTTGCCGTTTACCCTGGGGGAGGGTTTAAGAGGAAAGAGGGCAAGCGGGCAAGCTTGAGCTGCCTGTACAGGCTTAATGTTCCCTTCCCTTCCCTTGATTTGTGCTGTTTGACAGATGTTTTGGTCTCAGTAGCCCTTGGCCTTTGGCTTGGGTTTTAATCAGCAAATACTTGGGAAGCTGACGTGAATCAGATTTGAATTGAACGCTAAAAATAACAGAAAAGTGCATGGGTCTGCGGAACCGACTCAACAGGAAGGTTTCCCACCTCGGAGAGAGCAGCAAGGCAGGCTGCCCTTCTCTGCAGAGTGGACGAGCTCTGCGTTCGTCTGTCCGGGAGCACCTCGCTCCTATCCTTCCCCGGGTGTCACACATTGTGTTAGAATAAGGACAGAGAGATGGGAAGGGCAGGAAGCTGCTGCTTGCTCTCACAGAGCAATTCTGGAAGGCACCTTAATTAGAAAAGCATTAGATTTAGTGAACTCCTGTAATGGGGGATGTCAGTCCAAGGCTCACAAGTAACTTCAGAGTGCCAGTCAAGACAAACCGAGGCCTGGCAATGATTAGCACAGGGCAAGCAAAGGAACATCTGCTTGTGTCTGCTGATGGCAAAGGGCATGCGAGAGAGTGTGCAAAACAGAGCGAGGAGGGCTAGGGATGTAGCTTTGGGGCAACGTGCTTGCTTAGCATGATTAAAGCTCCGGCCCCACAAACACCTAAGCTGGATATGGTGATGTACACCTGTAATACTATTGCGGAGGCAGGGGGCAGGGTCATCAGGAGTTTAAATCATCACCCTTAGACTACACTACACGTTCCAGCCTGGGGCGCATGATGAGACACAATGACAGAAAGGGAGTTACAAGTGAAGAGAGACCTTAGTGTATTTTAAAAAAATACAAAACAAGTGAAGTGTGTTCGGTGCTTTGGGAAGGTCATGTTGGAGGGAGAGAAGGCATGAGACTTTTTTTTTTCAGTGACAGGCAGAGCCCATGCTGTGTAAAACTTTATAAACCATATTAAGGAGACTCCTCCTTATTAGAGCAGCAATAAAAAAAGCTACTGGAAGGCATTAAGCAGGCAGGCGGTGAAATCACGTTCGATTGTAGATCATTCCGGTCGCAGCATGGCTTGCAAAGAAGCAGACCTGGCTACAGGCAGAGCAGTCAAGAGGCCTGCAGCAGCGCAGGGAAGAAGATAGGAGCACACTGCCGAGGCACTCCAGAGATGCTGAGAGACTTAACCTCATGGAGAACAGTGCACTGGCCGCGAGATATCAGAGACGTAAAGGGCTAAGGAGATCTTGGGAACTTTAATTTCATTAACCCTCTAATAGGATGCATCTCAGACAGTATAAATTTGGTTAAGATCCTGGGAATGGGAAAGTAGTTGGACCAGTTCAGATTTGGAGACATGATTTCCCAATGCCCATGGTTCAAAGACATTTCAAAGGAAATGTCTTACCCGGTTTAAAACACAAGCTGGGAGTCAGGCCTGGTGGAACAGGCTATAATCCCAGCTACCCAGGAGGCTGGTATGGAGAAACTACAAGGTCAAGGGCTGTCTGGGCTACAGAGAGAATTCAAAGCCAGTCTAGGCAACTTAAACCTTGAATCAAAATAAAATTTAAAAAGAGGTGTGTGGGGGAGCCGAGGCTATAGCTCAGTCATATAGCACTTGACTAATACACACACAGGGCCCAGGTTCAATTCCTAGTACCTCAAAAAAAATAGGATGAAATATTGAAATATGAACCTAGGGGCTAGGGTGTGACCAGAGATGTAAACTCCAAGAATATGCAGATAATGAGACAGTGGCCATTAGTTCAGAAATGGTCAATAAAGCTGCTTTTCATTTGAACTCTAGATTAAAAGCTTTGCTTAGATCTATAAATCAACTTCCCTCCAGAGATTAAACACAGCTAGGGCATGTGAACCCTGACTAGAGGTGTTTTAACTTCCTCAGGCTACACTCTAGCCTTCCAGGAGCTGGAAGGGGGTCCATGAGGATGCAGGGTTACTGGAGAACATGTTTTATGTCCCATTTAAATAGTTCAAAATAAATCTTTACACGGATGTGTTCAAAGCGTATTGTTGTACAAAAGACAGTCAGCTATTGAACAGCAGCCCATAGCTCCACTTGTGTAAAAGTATGTATTTAAACCCATGTAGATACAGATGTATAACAAGATGGTGAGGGTGGCTCCTAACTGACTTAATTATATATGGTTAGTTGAATCATATATAATTCAGGTCACTTTAATTTTCTTCTTTGTGTTCTGTTCTGTTTGGATCTGTACAGCCTACATACAGGCCCATTTTACAAAAACACAAAAATCACAAAGGAGTGGTATAAGATCCCCTCCGGCTGCCAATCAACTTCCAGAAGGGCATGGACCAGCCATGGTCGCCTCAAATGATGTGAGGTCAGGGACACAGCATCACCGCATTCCACAGGGGAAGTTCTGAATGCAAAGCATCCTCCCCTGGGGTTCAGGTAATCAAGGCTCGGTGCCCAGTTGATGGAACTATTTTAGGAGGTGGTAAGAACTTTGGAAAGTGGGCCCTTGCTTGAGGAATTGAGGCAGACTTTTGAAGGATGTACCTGGAATCTTCCTGTTTCTCTCTGGTTATACACACTATGAGGTAAACTGCCTTCCTCACCACATTCGCTCCACCTCAGTGTCCTCTCCCTCATTATGGGTCAGGAGCCGTGGAGTCTGTCAATCATGAACTGCTGCCTCTGAAACCATGGGCCAAGATGTCTTCCCCCTTTTAACTTGTTTCCTTCTGATGCTTTCTCAGAGCAAAAGGGGGCAGGTACTGAAACAGAGTCTTAGCCTTGCTACAAACTGGACTAAAAGGTACATCTCCTGACTCATGAAGACCAACAGTTGAGGAGCAAAGCTAAGGAGGCCATCTCTATTTCTTTGAGAGATGAACACTTCACAAGCTAATACATCCATAGAGGCTATTCTCCACTGCCTCCAATACAGCAACTTTCCAAAGAAAAGTTGATTTCTCTTGTCCCTTTTTCAAAGCCTACTGGCTAAGGTGATCAAATACTCAGGGATCAGAGAGAGAGAGAGAGAGAGAGAGAGAAAGAGAGAGAGAGCACTTGTGTATGTATGTATACACGTGCGCATGTGTGTATGTGACTTTGCATGTGTTCACATATGTGCATGTGTGTGAGTTTGTATGTGTGCATATGTGTGAGCATGTGTGTGTATATGTGGGTTTATATATGGTCACCTGTGTGCATGTGTGTATGCATGTGTGCATGTGCTCGAGGTTGGGGGATGCAGAGTTTTACATGCCTCAGGCTGCCCTAGCTGCATACAAATGACAACTTTGAACTTCTGATCCTCCTACCCTCCCATGAGCTGGGATTGCACATGTGTACACCACACCAAGGGTGGGGATAGAACCCAGGGCTGTGTGTGTGCTGAGCAAACACTCTACCCATTGATTTACTCTTTGTTAGAGTAAGAACACAAAAGAGCAAGGTTTAACTAAATACTTCCCCCACCATGACCAAGCACCATTTCAAGGCCAGCCTTGAGCTTGTTGCCATCCTGAACGACCCTTCCTTGATCCTGCCTTTGGTCTACCTCCAAGCCTCGCCTTTGAGGCTCTCTCCTGGTCTCCCACCCCCATGTGCTCATGCAGTACAGTTCCACACTCACCTATTCAGCATGTTAGACTGGTAGATCCTCTTCTCATGGGTGTTGTAGCAACTGCTCTTGGGCTCAGGGATGAAACTGTGCTCAGAAAGCATGTCCGAGGCAGCAGTGGTGATGATGGCAATCCCATCTCTCACTCTGGCGGGAAGGCCATAGTCCCATTCATCATACGACACAGAGATAAGCCCCGTGGGAAACTCTGAAGGCACTGTGTCTGTATCTCCTGCCACCAGACTCGGCACAATCCACGTGTAGCCATAGCCAGTCAGCCCAACTGAGTTAGCTACTTCGAAGATGTACGTGGCTTCTTCCTTTGTGCAATAGAGGAGAATGATGGGGCTTTGGAGCTTCTTCAGCTGATTCTGAATCTTAGAGTCGCCGTCATCCAGAGACATGTCTAGCAGGAGGACTTCCTCGAGCTCCCAGCCCACAAAGCTGTTCTCAATAGTGCTGCGGATCTTGTTCACAAAGTCCTGATAGCCGGGGAAGTAGGTGGTGACAATGGAAAAGATGTACCAGTCGTATTCCTCCATGATGTTGAGCATGACAGAAGCTTGCTGTTCAATGGATGGGCCAAACTGGAAGAACATGGAGGACTCATCCTAGAATAGTCAAAATACAAGAAAAAAAGGAATGAATGGAAAAAATCAAACAGATAGCCATGGGGATTATGAATCAACTGGATACAAAAACTCATGCTCATTTTTTTCTCATAATTTTTTTATCTTCTTTTCAGAAGGAAAAAATCCTTATGAATTTTGATGTTAAGTATACTCACCCACAATATACCTGATGCTTGGCTTATGGAAAGCAATGATAACATATAGCTGCTAGTAACACAGCCCCACAGTACTGGAGAAAGAAACCAAGGTCTCATATGCTATGCTTTACCACTGAACCTATATACTCACTGTTCCCCACCCCACCCCACCCCCACACACACTGCCTATTAAAAAAATTGATGTGGGTTCTCACCAGACTTCCCAGACTGGACATAAGCTGACTCTACTCACTCTATAGTCTCAGGAGGCTGTGTGCTTGGGATCCCCCTGCTTTGAGCTTCTGAATAGTAGAAACAACAAGTTCTTATCCCCATGTCAGGCTTACTTGCACTCTCTTTTAACTTAGCTTATTCTCTAGTGGTTGTTCTGATAATAAGATATACAACTTAGAGTGAGCTGAAACTACGCCTCCAAGCCATACAATTAAAATATTCATAGCCAGACTACTTATGTGGCTGTGTGTGATTTTAGAGCAACCAACAGAAGAGGGCTTGCTTTCTAACCCATATAGTGTCTTAGACTGATCTGTGTAACACATAGGCACATACATGCACACGCACACACACGTGCAAACACACATACACACAAACAATTCTGAACATGTGTTTCTCCCTTTCCCTTTGAGGGAGAAGCCATTTTTAAATTTCTCTCATTTTCAGCTGCATTTTACCTGCTGCTTTGAGATGTCAAAACCTGCATTTTTGGCCCTACCATATAGCTACCAGAATCTGAAACCTCAAAATGAATACTCTCTCAGCCTCGTTCTCTCTGTGTCCATTTTCCCCTGATTTCTTCCCGATAATGGTGTCACGTCTGTTAATCTACGTCCTCACCTTACATCTGAGAGCCCCTGTCCATTTTGAAATGGTCTAGGCTAACACAATTGCGTCTCTCTTCAAGAGACATTTCCTCCAAGTATTTCTTGAATGCCAAATGTATTGAAAATAATACAGGCTGAAATGTATCCTACTTGTACCTGGAGACCCTAGTTGGGCAGTGAGAGGTGCCATCCCCTTGGCTTTGCCAGAGTAACGCGTGGTTCTCATGCTTGGACTGGTCACATTGACCCCAGCCTAACCAGAAGATATGTTTGTCTATCCACTGGGTGGTGAGTCTTCTTGCTAATGGAGCCATGTTGCTTTTCATGACTGGCTCCACTGGGCTTAACAGAGATGAGCCCCAAAAGGCTACAGAAGTCAAAAACGTAGGGAAGATGAAGCAGCAACAATAGATAGGTAAAGGAAAGGGAATTAATCCAGATTAAAATAATTGATAGCAGTATTGGCTAGACCCTGCTCCTGGATTTTCTCTATGATACAAGGAGTGTTCTTCAGGTAAAAGTAGCCAGTCTTCCATTGATGGTTACAGTTGTGATGTGGAGTAAGTGTTTTCCCTTCCTGTTAATAAATCTTCTAACCTCCAGGGTGAAGGTAGTAGGATGTGTTGTACTTTGAGAGATGATAGGTCTTTTGGCAAAAATCTCAGAAATGGATTAATGTCCTTTTAAAGGAGACTCCAGAGAGCTGCCTTGACCCTTCCACCTTGAGTGGACACACAGAGAAGCTGCTTCTACAAACTCAAGAGAGAGTCTTCACCAGACACCCAATCTGCTACTGCCAACAATCTTGGACTTCTCAGGCTTCAGAACTATGAAAACTAAACTTGTGTTGTTGATAAGCTGTCTCTTTTATGACATTTTTATAGCAGCTAAAAATGACTAAGACAAGTGGGTATCGGAGACAATGAAGCTTAATTATTCCAACACTTGTCAGGGACCTGCAGAGAACCACAAGGGAAAAAAAGATAGAAAAGGAAGCCCATTGACAGAAGAACTCATCCAGAATAGATGCTGCTTGAAGGAGATATCTGCTTGATTTTCTTGTAAACATGGTCTTGGAGATTTTCAAATGGGAAATCTCATTCTGTGAGTTTCCACATGCCCAATGGTTACACAAAGTGAAAATGCTTTCAATGTACTTTAAGACGTACAGGACTTAGGGAGAAGGAAATCTCAATTGCAAATGAAATAAATCAACCTGTTCTGTGATGGGTGAACAGAATTTAATCACAAGGAGACTCTTGAATGCACTCGAAGCCCCACATATGGTGAGGCCATAATTGGCTCAAATGCACAGCAAGAATCGGCTTTGAGAAAAACTCATGGTTGTCTATCTCAAATAGTCAATGTTAATGAGATTGAACTTAAAGAATGAAAAATCTGCTAAACAGCAACTTGACCCTCTCTCCTTTTTGTCTTCTCCTAATGCCTCCCCACAGTTAAAAATGAACTCATAAAGACACTGCCGAGCTATTCTGCAAAGAAAACTAATCTACAATGAGAGTAAGAAAAGAAATTTTACATGGTTGTATCACACCCCTACTGCATTCTGAACACACCTTCAAATGTCATGATCATATACAACCCCTTTTTTTATAAAACCCTCAGCATGCTCACCTTACCCATTTGGTATTGCCAGGCCTCTATTCAATCCTCATTCAATACAATTCAATAAAATGCCTTCTACAGCCATTTTATCCGCCACCAAACCAATTATGCTGAAGCCAAGTAGAAACCAAGAGACAGTTATGGCTTGGGCAAAGGCTTCCTATATAAGGAGGAGTATAGTGTTGTTTGTTTAGTTGACACATCAGTGTGGTATACAGTGGTCAGGAATAGAATAGCTCTTTTTGTCCAACAAAGCTTTGAGCTAACTCTAAGCTGCAAACGGTGACAGGTTTTGCAAATTATGTCCTCTGCCACAAATCAAAGCATAATTTTCATCTGTGCATGGAGTGGAAAGTACTGGAGGCCACACATCTATCTTTGCAGGCACCCAGCAGGCGCTATGATCACCCACTAGTGATCAAGATGAAGGACAGAGATATAATCCTGTTTGCAGCTCACTGTGATTCCCCGTGATCATTTTTATCTTCTAATGCTATTACAAAATGTTGACACTCAGGGGTCTTTGGAGAAGCCACCTCCCTCCACTGAAAATTCCCAGCCAAATTTATTGCATGAATACACTTCAACTTGCCTTAAGAGCATCTTGAAAGTCTTCCTGCATAAAAGGCTGCCTTAACTGAGATGAGCAATTAGCACAGGGGAGGTAGAATTGTACATTAGACCCCATCAGTCTACAACCTTTGTGCTGCACTTCCATTACATTGATGTTGGTGGTATTTATTTGCTAATAAGAAGAAATAAAAAGAAGTATTTTTTTTCATTCCATTATTTGCCTCAGAAAACAGTTGCCTAAAGAATTAGGAGCAAAAGATGATTTTCATCACCCAGATCCCCTACTGATCCACTTCTGAATTAAAAAAAATAAGTAGCCCAATGACCACGGTGCCCCTGGCAACAGTCGTCATCTTAGTTCCCTGTCCCCAACACACACACCAGATGAAACAAGCCATTTGTCTAAGATTGTGTCTCTTCCTTGGATTCAGAGCCCTCCAGGCATGATTGGCTGTCAAAGTGTTATAAAGTCCTGCTCTGTTTGCTCTAAATCCAGGTATCGCTGAAGGGTCTGCCTAGCTCCTGAATTCCCTACAAGGTTAGTAGAGTACTGTTGCAACCGTATCACCTGTACCTCTTCTGCTCCGTCTAGTGTTCCCTTCCTGTACCTTTCTTAGTGTTGATGTCAAGATCCTGCCTTCATCAAGCTGTACCCGGCCTTCACACTCAGCCTGTTTTCCGTGGATCCTGACTCCACTAACCCTCTGTTATAAACATGGAAAAGGGTACGTTAAAGGTATGAACAGAGGGGCTGGGCTCAGTTGGTAACGTGCCTGCCTTACAAGCATGGGGGACCTGAGTTTGGATCTCCAGCACCCATGCTTTTAAAAAATAGTGCTGAGCATGGACGTACCTAGCTGTAACCCTAGCTCAGTGATATAAGAGACAGGCAGGGCCCTGAAGTTCACTGGCCAGCCATTTTTTGCCAATTTGTAAGCATCATGTACAGTAAAAGACCCTTTCTCAAAAGATAAGGTGAATAATGATAGAGGAAGATACCAAATGTAGAGTTCTGGACTTTAAATACCCATGTACAGACTTGCACACTCATGTGGATGTACACACATACACACACACACACACACACAAACACACACACCATATATAAAACTTAAAAAGAAATGTTTTAACATAATACATATGTTGATAAATTATGGTGATTCATGAAGTAGAAAGATAATCCTGTGTTCTTTGACTAGAGATGTCAGAACTAGGGTGAAGAGGAATCGGCTGAATATCAGAAATGCATTGATAGTAGTTATATTTCTCAATGCAATAAGCCTTAGAAGGTAGTGAGCTCTCCATCACCTAAGGAACAGGAGCTTCATTCTTATCTGACGAAGGTTCCTTTCCAGTGCTCTAACTTCATTCTCCCATCTAAGACCTAGATCAGGGGTTGTTCCCTTGATAGATGTTACCTTTTTTAACTCTCAAGGGGAGACTAATCCTCATTGCCTGTGCCTTTTCAACTGTGCGTTTCTGTCTCTAACATAATACCTATCACATGACAGCAAGCAAATTTATCTCTTCTTTCTGCCAATGTGGGTTTTCTGGATGTGTGTGCACATAGTATGTGGTATGTTTATGTACCTACATACATCCCGCAAGTGCACTTGAATGTATCTCTGCATATGTGTAGAGGCTATCTGTGTCTTCCTTGATCATTCTCCTGTGGTAGTTTGAGTAAGAATGGCCAAGTAGGCCAATACCTTTGCAAGCTTGGTCACAAAGCTAAGGAGTGTTAGAAGGTGTGGATTTGTTGAAAGCAGTGGGTCACTGAAGAATGATTGGCTTTGAGGTTTCAAAAGCTCATGCCAAGCCCAGATTCTGTTTATCTGTCTGTCTGTCTGCCTGCTTACCTGTCAGCCTCCCCCCACCCCGTTTTTCTCTCTGCATTTAGATCAGAATGCAGCTCTCTGATACTGCTCTACTGTCTGCCCACATGCCGCCATGCTTCCTGCCATGATGATAATGGACTAAACATCTGAAACTGCAAGTAACTGCCAATTAAATGCTTTATATAGTTGCTTTGGTCATGGTATCTCTTCACAGCAATAGAGCAATGACTAAGACAGAAGTTCCACTTTTTATTTTTTTCTTCCTGAGACAGTGTCCCATTGAACCCAAAGCTCACTGATTGTCTAGACTGGCTGAGCTGCTATGGGGATCCACCTATCCTCACCCACATCTCAGTGCCAGGTTGACAGAGACTTGTGACCATGCCCAGATGTTTACAAAAGTACTGGGTACTCAAACCCAGGCCCTCCTCACAGGTTTCTTACTGACTGGTTCATCTCCCTACCCTCAAATGTCTTTATTTCTCTCTAAAATGCTAAACAGCCCACAGGGGGGGCAGGGAAAGCTCTGTATGTTCACTATTGTTACAAAGAAACTTGATTTAATGGGTGGAAAGCTGACAGAAAATATCTTGATGACATCATGAAGTTTCCTGTTTCTATGATGATAGTGCAAATCTTCACCATGAAAACGGGCTGTGCCTAAAAGATTACATGCAACCTGCACTCTCAGAAGAGGAGAGCAGACCCCTGCTGGAGGCGTCACAGTGGCCGAGAGTACTACCAGCACTTTGACACACTCCCATCGCTGAAAACGTTGAGGACCTCATCTCTGCACACCTCCTCCAATCCCCTTCCTCTCGTTCTTTCTAAACCTGACTCCTGGCTCCCAACACCACTCCACTAAGGTGCCTCCTGCAAAAGGCAGAGGTGACCTTGACATGCCAAGTCCATGATCTCCTTCACCCTATCACCGTAAAAGCTGATAAATGGCCCAGCCACTTTTGCTCCATCCTGATCCATAAAGAAGCAGAGTGATTCTTATAGAACACAAATCAATCATGCTTCTCTCTGCCTCAGCCCTTCATGGCTTCCTTATTCACTAAACGAAGCAGTCAATCCACTTGATTTGGGATCTCCCTTATCCATCACATCCTATGTCCTCATACCCCACCTCCTCACTCTCCGCCTGAAACTCTCCAGCTTCCCAGGTATCTACAGGGTTAACACATGTATCTTTCTGTTAAAATATTGCCTTTTCTTGCCAGGGAGGTGGCTCTGGATAAAACACTTGTTTGCTAATACATGCATGCAACACACACACACACACACACACACAGAGAGAGAGAGAGAGAGAGAGGTAAATAAACAAAATTGCTTTCTCGGATGCTGCAAGCACACATCTCCAATCTATTGTTAGCTTTCTTTCTTGAGTACATTTTTAGTACCTTAAAATCTTTCGCATTATTCTTAGGACTTTGCAACATCATCAGGAAAATGGTTCTGCTAGGGTATTTGAGTTATTTCATATCAAAACAAACAAAATCTTCTTCTCTGTTAGCCCCAAGTCATTCTCCTTAAAATTTTAATTCGTGTGTGTTAATTGTACAAAGTAATAGGTCTCTTTATAATATTTGCATTCACATGCATCATATCCTTGACTCACAGCCATCCTTGAAAGTCTCACTCTCCATCCCTCCCTGTTCCTTTCCTTCTCCAAATCATCCTTCTTTGACTTTCATGTCCCATTGTATATTTTCGTCTGAATTCCACAGGGGAGAGGGACTATGTGGTCATTGTCTTTCTGAGTCCATCTCGCTATCAGCAACGTCTCATGCTTCTTATAACATACAGGCTCCAACATCCAACTACTCTGAAAGGTGCCACCACAGTCGTGGATGCTCAGCTGTCTGTTTCTCCCTTGAGATTCCTGTAGCTATGCATACATGGGGTTAGCTAAGCTGGATCAGAGAACAGTTCTAGTTTTAATTTTCTAAGGAGCCTTCACATGGGTTTCCACAGGGGTTACACTAATTTACATCCTCACCAGTAGTCCTAGAGGGTTTCCTTGGAGAGAATTCCATCTCCCTGAAAGTCTAGAAGTGCTAGGCTGTCACTGATAACTGTTTAGCCCACCAGATTTGAAAGAAAGGAGAAGATAGTGGGACAAGAATCCAGGCTACAAGAGAATTCCTGGGTATCCTTCTGTGTTTCTTCTACATTTACAGGAAAGGAGAAGTTACATGAGGGATAGAATTGTTTCTTCCATGCTAAAGGGAAGACTTTGTCTCTACCTGGACAGCAAGAGATCACTAGCTCTGCAGTGGGCCCGCCCTCAGACCATGCTACCATTTCTTTTCAGCTCACTAAGGCTGGAGTTGGCTACCTCAGATGAGTTTGAATGGTGCCAGTTTTGTGTTCAGTGCCTTAAAATACAGGTGCATCTGATCTTCTCCAGTTTCACCATTAGCTGGAAATGCCACAAGTGAAGTATAGAACAGAAGCTTCCAGGTTGAGAATCTGGAGTTTTCCTACCTATCAAATGCCAGACTCGTTTTCTTTAAAGCCCCACATAAAGGAGAACACTGAACATGAACATCGAAAGGTCCACAAATGTAAAACCCAGCAGCTTCGTTGGGCTCCTTTAAGTGCCACTCGGGGTAATTAAGTCCCTTCCACAGAAGCCAGCATTTTTTTTGTTCTTCCAAAGATAAGTTTACTCCCTCCTGGAACTTTGTCCCATTCTCCTCCCTGATGGGCATTCTCGGTTTTATGACCCCTAAATGTAAACAGAAAACACCTTGAAGATTTACTTTGAGAATGTCTTCCTGGTTCCTCATGAACTCTAGGTCTTGGATAGTTGAACAGCAAGAAGGACTCTGGGAGGAATAAGAGGGGAGACTGAAAATTCTGATCCCTATCCCTCCCTACTCAGATACCCAACTGAGCTCCTGCCCTGACATCAGAGCAGAGGGCTGGGAAACAGGAAGAGAAGTGCAGGAATGCTTTCCTGCTCTGTGATGTACCAGGGCTGTCAAAATCTTAACAAGCCTATTACATTTCATCGTAAATTAAAATTCCTCTCTGTGGCCTACTCCATTCCACAGATCAAAACAGTTCTCTGATGGGCTGTAGTTTCGTTAAAAGGCCTCTTTTCTGTAAAAAAGCAAGCTGACGAGCCTCAGCAACAACCAGGCTCTGTGATGGATGAGATGCAGTTTTTTTTTTAATTGAGAGTTCCGTACATGCATCTAACGTGTTTTGATCAAATCTACCCCTACTCCATCCTCCCTACGTCTCCTCCCCATCCTCCCTGCAGGTCCTCCCCGTCCTTTGTACCTCTTTTCCCTCCCAAGTGCAGCCCACCCCTAGCTTAAATGCTTTAGATGCATCTTAGCATCGAGGCAAAAAAAGTGTAAATATTAATCTAACATTAATTAGATAGTAAAGTTATCAGTAGTCAGACTCAATTTATTTAGACACATCAATGTAAAATCAAATGTGTTCCATATTTAATCCAGTGTAGATGGGCATAGAAAGGATAAAAGGAAAGTTACCGTAAAACCAAAACCTAATTACGAGGAGGGAAAACAAATCCCCTCTTACTAAATATGAAACACTAAGCCCCAGACTTCTAGGCTATCAAAATCTCTTCATTTAACTTAAGCCACACAGGTAGCATCTCTGAATTTATGGTGGCTGCTAAGGAATGGGCTTAAGTACAAGCCAGTGTGATCCCTGATGTACAGGCGACATTTTTCAGAGGAAGTATGTCAACATTTGCCTCCAACAAATTGCCATTCCCAGCTCCTCATGCGTGTTTGATCGGAACAGCACGTTCCCATACAGAGGGGAGTGGAGAGAACGAGGTCCCAGAGAATAGAAGGGGTTTCCACCTTTCTCTTTGATCAAGCTGTAAGTGCCTCTGCCTCCTGTGTGGCCAATGAGAAAGGAAGCCTTGGTTCTGGATTTCACTATATTTGTCCCCATGGGTCTCTTTAAGGATCCCTGGAAAACAAGGCAGTCTTTGTCCCCTGGTTGCTCCATATGGAGAGAGCAGAGAGACAAGGCATGGTTGACTCTTGAATGTGGATCAGTCACACTTATTTAGCACCAATTAACAAGCCATTGTCTCCAATGGCTAAATCCAGCAAGAAGTTTATTGAGAAAGTTTCCTTTCTCTTCCCCCCCTCCCACCCCACCCCACTAAACATCAGTGATTGATTTCCCCATGTCTCTGGTTTGGAAAATAGATTGCTCGCTCATTGCAGACAGGGAAGTGCAGGTATTCACAATCAAAACGCCTCGGAATTTATTCACGTCATTAAGCCCAAGCTGGTCATTTGTCTTAAGAGAAACAAGCATTTTGAACTGCTCTAGAAAGGAAAATAACATAGCATCCAGAAAGGTGTTTTAGGTTTATTTAGGTGGTGGTGTTTTAATACCAGCAACACTTGGCAGCACCTGCCTACCCTGCCTCACTCAAAGGACGTAGAAAACTGGCCAGCAGGTAGCTGTTATCTAAACTCAGACTGGCCAAGAACCACCCTCACAACACCTTCTTCTAAACCTGGCCACGAGCTTGGCTGGATATTCTTGGCCATCAAGACTGAGCCGGTTTTCCTGTGTGCCTACCATGTGCATGTCCCCGGCCCAATGGACTATGTTGCTTCCTTGTGTCCTGGTTTTTATTCCAGTCTCGTCCAGATGAAGAGCTCTATTCAGAACCTTCAGCTACTTTGCACAGTTGCTGACAACCTGACTCAACCCAGTTCCCCACAGCTACAGCTGCCTCCAATCTCTCTCTTGCCAGTCCCACCTCCCGCTCTGCAGTGCGGTTCCCAAGTTACGAATGCCACTGTGCTTGCATTGACTTGTGACCTTTAAAGACCCCTGCCTGTACACCCACACTAGTCTGAATGACATCAAGGGTCACCTGATCTTACGGGGTGCTGAGAGCTTGCTGAGCTGCCCTGTGACAGGCAATCCTGTGTCACAGTTGAGTGTAAAAACTCTCTCCGGCTCTCCCTGAATCTATTGTTCAGATCCATAGATATCATGGTCTGCAGTGGTGTAAAGATGGCATCCCATGTTTGGCAATTGTGTTGGAGTAGTTGCACATAAGTTTCTCTGAATGTTTGAGGTTACTGCTGTTTGCTTTAAATGGGAAATCCCTTTCCTTTGGCAGAAGTATCCAAAGCTTTTGATGGCTCGTTCTTAGCTTACGCTAGCACTGAAAACCTTTAGAGTTCCGAGTTCCCTGGACCAGTGAGATGGCTCAGTAGGTAAAGACACCTGTCGCTGCTAAGCTTGGCAACCTGAGTTTGATCCTTGGGACCCATATGGTAGAGAGAGAAGATCAACTCTGCTAACTTGCTCTCTGACCTTCACAGGTATGCCGTGGAACATACACACATGCATATACACAAATGCTAAATAAATAAATAAATGAATAAATAAATAAATGTAATGTTTAAATTTGAAAGAAAAAGTTCAAAATTAAAACAAAGCAAGCCTAGCATTCCACCAGGAGTAGCAGTACACAGCTGTGATCCCAGCACCTGGAAGGCCAAGGCTGTGAGGTCGTGAGTTTGAGGCTGGTCTGGGCTATATGACGAAACCCAGTCTCAAAAGGAGTAAATATATATCAACAACCCAACATAGATGGGTTCCACATTCCTAACTTTTTATCCTTTGTCGTCTGCTGATTTAACCGTAATGGGAATGGCTACCTAGAGCTCACAAACAGGAAATGTGGGCCAGGCAGATGCCACCTGTTAGCCCTGCACAAGGAGAACCATCCTAAAACTACCTGCTAGTCACACACTCAGGTCCATAGTCTTAGAAAAGAGCTTTCTCATCTATCTATCCATGCAAGGGGTATCTGATTTGGAATATTAGAGAATTAGCTTCAAACAAAGTCACTCTTTATGGCTTAGTTTGTCATTTCTGATATACCATGGTAGAGCCTCCCAGTTTCCCCTTTGCTACTGTGACCTCATGCAGTCTGGGTCCCAGACTTCTTTCTTTGCCTCCTTTCAAAGCCCTCATATCACATAAGAACTCATCATCAGAAAACCCTCATTGTTTCACCAAAGGCAAGCCATGTGTTCATGGTCCCCTTGGGACCTAGAGGAACTGAAACTCTTTCATTTCTCCACTTGATGCCAGGAGACTGACAAGAGCAAAAACAGCACCAGCAATCTCTGAAGGAAATAACAAAGTTGGTCTAATCTTTCCTGCAATTAAGATATTGACAAGGAAAAGAATAGCCCATTTATTTCCATAAAAATTTTAAAGGTTTATTTATTTTTACTTTATTGAACAGACACCACTGACGCATGTGTGTTTGGCTTGTGTGTTTTTGTATGTGCAACACACGCATACAGTAGCTATAGAGGACTGAACAAGATATTGGATTCCCTAGAAATAGAGTTACCCAAGGTTGTGAGGTTCCACGTGGGAGCTGGGAGACAAACCCTGCAAGCACATTAAGAATTCTTAATTATTGAGCTGGCTCTCCAGGTCTGCTGAAAATTGTTATTAAACTATTGTCAGTAATATGCAACATTTACCCACTTCATAACAATTCACTGAATATTCTTACTATGGCAAAGAGGTCTTCTAAAGAAAATGGCAGGTGGGACAAAGCCCAGTTGATAACATTCTCACTTTGAATGCCGGAGCATCTGATTCCCAAATGTTCACATAAAAAACAAAACAAAACAAAACAATAAAAACCTCTGGGTGTGGTGCTGCATATTTGTCATCCCAGTGTTAAAAGGCTCAGCAGCTGTCCAGGCTAGCCCACTATGTAAACTCCATGGCACTGAATGCACTTCTTATACAGATAAAAGGGTAAATAGTGTCCAAAGAATGACACCCAGGATTATCCTTTACACTCCACTTGCATACAACACACACACACACACAGAGAGAGAAAGAGAGAGAGAGACAGAGACAGAGACAGAGACAGAGACACCGAGACAGAGAGACATCTAGTACTTCCATTTCAACTTGGACTCAGCAGAATGGGTCCTACAAAAGAAAATGCTGAGAAAATCAAGAGCCCTTTTTCCATTCATGGTACCTAATTCCAATTAGATAGTGCACTAACCAGTGACCTGAGAATGCACCATCATCATTCACAAGCCCATCCTTGGTGTGCACTTCAAGAAATCTGTCCTTCAGCCACTCAAAATATATGGGAAGATGCATGAAGGATATGGAGACTCCAGGTGGGTGCACAAATACCAGACTCAACAAAGCTGTCTGGGCCGAAGGAATAAGAGATGTACTATATCATATTTCTCTGCAAATACTTTTTCAGAAAATATAATAGAAATCTCTAAAGAGTCAATAAACAAGTCCTCCACTCTATGTTTGTCTCCATGTTACAAATCTACAGATCTAACTGCTAAATGGAGTGGGGATGGAATGAGGGAGGGGATGAGGAGAGAGGGGGAAGAAGAGAAGGAAAGAGAGAGAAAGGGAGGAAGGAAGAAAGGAAGGAGGGAGGGAGGGAAGGGAGAAGGGAGAGGAAGGGAGAAGGGAGAGGAAGGGAGAAGGGAGAGGAAGGGAGAGGAAGGGAGGGATGGAGGGAGGGAGGGAAGGAGGGAGGGAGGGAAGGAGGGAGGGAGGGAGGGAGGGAAGAAGGAAGGGAAAGGAGGGATGAATAGAAAGGAAGAAAGAAACAAAGGAAGAAGGGAAGGAGGGGGAGGAGGAAGGGGGAGGGAGGAAGGGAGGGAAGAAGGAAGGGAAGGAGGGAGAGAGGAAGGAAGAGAGGGAGGGAAGAATACAAAGAAAGGAACAAAGGAAGAAGGGAAGGAAGGAGGGAGAGAGGAAGGAAGAGAGGGAGAGAGGAAGAACGGAAAGAAAGAAGAAAGGAAAGAAGGATGGAGAGAAAGAGTGAATTAGAGAAGAGAAAGGAAAATAGCAATTGTTATTTCAAACAGAGAAATGTGGAACTTGGTTTTTTGTTTTTTGGTTTTTTTTTGTCCACTCCTTTCAAAGCTCCCTTGAGTGGCCAATTGGCATTATAATTAGATACTGACTGGAGTTCACTAATTGCTAATCTGTACCCTCACAGTTGGGTCTCTGACCAGATGAATCATCAGACAAGCTTGAGGCTCACATGATATTGTCTCTGTAGACCAGCCACTCCAGCAGCTCACCTGGAGTCATCAGGCTTCTATCAACTGGCCGTGGATACTGGTCTGTGCTGATTAACCAAAGGGAAGCCTCCTAGGCCGCAGCAGAGGCATTTCTCATGGCTTTGGTATGGTTCGGCCTGTGAGCTGAGACAGTCAAATCACAAAGCACAAAGATGCAGAATGGCCTAAGAAGTTGGTGTCCAGCACCAAGTAAGACCACTGCTCAGCAGACAAGGAAGATGTCTGAGGTGCAACTAGATTGTTTTCTAAGTCTTAAAAAAAATTCGTTATTTCCTCCAGTTGCATGGGCCAGTGAGCTCAACAGAAATATGTCCTGTGTCTAGCTCAGGTCCATCATGCTGAAGATTAAGTCCTTTGGTTCTCAAAGGCTCTTTTGTGAAGGAACAAAACACCATTAAAAAAAAATCATCAATCAATCAGATTGGTGTTCAGATGGGTTGTGGTTTGTCATTACCCATGAGCAAAGATTACTATTAAATACACTCCACTTTTTTCTTTCTAGACACAAGTCACCATCTTTTCTTTTTTCATTTAAGGATCTGTTGTTGTTCTTTGAGTTTTTAAATATAGGGTTCTTCGTAGCCCGTGCTGGTGTTGAATCCCCTACGTAGCTAAGGCCAGCCTTGAACTCTAGTTACCCCTACCTCCTCTTCCTGGATGCTAGGATTGCAAGAATGTGACCTCATGCACAGATAATTTCTTACAGTTCTTATAAGGATATTTACTGAGCTGCTTACAGGATGCTCTATGCTGTCTAGGCATTATGCAAATTAATCCTCATACCTCTGTGCAATGAGCCCCGTTACTTTCTCTTTCTTACCAATGAGACAGACAATGAGTTTTGGAAAGTTAAATGGCTTGTTGAGGTTACTATCAGAAGACAATCTAGACAGATCTGGCTCAGACTGTACACATAACCACTGCCGAATACATGTTCTAGAACTTCCTGCGGTCACCTCAGAAGCTCCCCTGTATACAATCTTACTTCAGTTGAGACTAGTCCATCACATAGTGAGAATCTAACCTATATGATACTATAGAGAGAGTTTGGCAACCTCCCTAGGCTTCATTCCTGTGACCCACTCCTCTTGCCTCTGCCAGCTAGCGATGGCCTTGGTAGTATTCTTTTGTCACACAGTCGTGGAACAGGTTCTTCAAAACGTTACCACTGGTCAATCAATCACATATTTATTAAGTGCTATGGGAGGTAAAGAGCGAAGCACCTGTCCTCAGTGAGTTGAAGGGAAAATAACGATGACTTACACAAAGTAAGGGTGTCTGATTTAAACGATAATGTTAGTTTTGAGATATCGTAAGACACATGAGAACCGAGCATGTGTGGTTAGCTATACTGCGTACATGTGGTGTGTGTGTGTGTGTGTGTGTGTGTGTGTGTGTGTGTGTGTGTAGGTGTTCCTGTGAGTTGGCATGTGTGCTGTGTATGGAGACCAGAGGTGGGTTTATGGTGTCTTTCTCAGTCATTTTCCACCTTGGTTTTGTTGTTTTTGTTTTTGTTTTGTTTTGTTGAGACATGGTCTCTTCCTAAGCCTGGCACTCTCCAGTCAGGCTAGACTAACTGACCACTGAGCTTCAGAGAACTGCTTCTCTTCTCCCCACTCACCAGCCAACCAGAACTAGTTACAGACATATGTAGGCTTTTCACTTGGGCGCTAGGGATCCAAATGCAGGTTCTCATGATTCCATGGCAAGAAGTTTACCCACTACCCCTGGACAGCTATCATTTTAAGTCTTCTCTCTATATACCTTTAATGACAATTTTGTTACCTTTCCTACCAATTGGTACACTGAGCAAACAACACCCACGTGTGTGTCTGCACTGGCACCCAAGTGCCAGACCGTGGTCAGGGGCACAGATAACCCTGGGCCTTGAACTTAGCCTTGCAGCTGTCCTTGGGTAGACGGTGAAACTCAGGTGTCTGCTATCGCACACACAAGGTGGTGGATGATGGACACAGCACATTGCAACACATCCAAATCGTATCTACAGCCTAAATGAATTACACATAACTCTTCTCCCTTGATCTTCCCAGACTTTCATTTTCATCTCAGAAGATTAGATTAGTATGACAGGACTTGTCCATTATGAAGTCAGGCTCCCGGATAAAAGGCTTCTTCCCTTCAGATGATTGTAAATTGGTTTTGTTAGGATTTCATTTCAGCATTCCTTGAGAGAATCTACGGGTGACCATTTCTAGTTTCATTTTGTCCTTCTAGGGGAACAATTATGTCTAGTCCTTTCTCCTTCTTCCACATATTGGATTCCTTTCCGCTGCCCCTTTCCCTCTGGACATGCAATACCTTTTAATTAGACACACTGGCCAGCAGATCAATCACTTATTTAAATGCTGCATAGAGGTGTATATCTAAGCAACTTGCAAAAACAAAGCAGCCTGATGCCAAATTCTCCTCCGATTCAATGTATTACCACCTGCACACCAACCACTTCACAATATATAGATGGATGCCTTAAAACTATCAGTTCTCAAAGATGCCTGCCTGTTTAAAGAAATATAATGGCCACTTTTCTTGTTTCCTTATTCACTAAGCAAAGATCAATTTTAAAGGGGCTGCTTTTATTCTTGGCCAACAGAAATGAAATGATCATATGATGATGCCAGGTGTTGCCGGTGCCTGCCTGGAGCCCAGGTACCTTGGTGTGGCTCAGGGGGGATTCTCATGAGTTAAAGGTCAACTTTGGCTATATAGTGTACATTGGGCCAGCCAAGGCTACACAGCGAGACTGCCTCCAGAAACAACGCTAAGCTTGCTACACTAATCATAATGATTAATAATGATAACATAGTAGTGATCTAGCACAATCTTCTACCCTTTTCATACTAACAGCACAATCTGAACTAGAGATGCTTTGAACGACAAAAGAGACAGGGCATGATCTTCCTGTTGACACACATAACAAATTTTTAACACAGTTACTAAAAGTCATAGGTTCAATTTGCAAGTTATGATTCACCGAAAAGAAGAAAGATGTCTTTGGTTCATTAGGAAATGGTTTATTTTATTCATATTTCTGTATTCTTCAATGATGGCAAGATTATCAGAATTATCTAGATAAGAACATATCAATAGATTTCTAAAAAGATGGAAGGAGAGACCCCTGGTCCTGGAAAGACTGGATGTAGGGGAACGCCAGGACAGAGTAATGAGAGGGGGTTGAACGGAGAAAAGAGGGAGGGAAGGGGGCTTATGGGACTTTCGGGGAGGGAGGAAACGGGAAAGGGGAAGTGATTTGGAATGTAAATTAAAAAAATAAAATAAAATAAAATTAAAAAAAAAAAAAAGAATCCCCAAAATAGTTCCCACTAAAGAAATGTGAATTCTGTGTGATGATGCAGCCACTATGGAAATGCTATGAAGCTTCCCCCCCATATTAAAATTAGAATCATGCTAGGACCCAGCTAGACCACTTCTGGGTATTTTCCAGAAGGAGTCTAAGTTCACTGATGACCAATTATATGCCTGTTTACAATTACACCATTCACAATAGGTAGGAAATGGAATCACATACACGTTCATTAACAGATGATCAACAAAGAAAAGTGTAGCACATATACAATAGAATTGTATTCAGGTATTAAAAAAAATCATGACAGTTGCTCAGATCAAGGTATTAAGTGAAATAAACCAGGCTCAGAAAGACAAACACTATGTGGTAGGGTGGTGTCTAGATTTGTGTGTATATGTGTGTATACGTGTATTTGTGCGTGTATGTGTATATGTGTATTTGTGTGTGTGTATGTGGGGGGGGAGAGGGAGGGGTATGGGTGCGGGCGAGTGTGTGTGTACCACAGTCTGTGTTTGGAGGTCAGAGGACAACTTCCAGCTTTGTTTCCTCCCTGCTGCATAAGCAAGCCTAACTGGCTGTCGGAAGTCTCACAACACTTCTGACTGTTTCCCATATCCCTGAAGAAGCACACTGAGATTACAGACTCCTGTACTACTGCCCTGCCCCCAATTTTACATGGGTTCTGGGTATCTGAACTCAGGTTGTCAGGCTCACGGGCCATGAAAGTAGAAAGGGAACCCATGAAAGGGTAGGAAGAGATCTTAAGGACGGAACAGAAAGAAGAGAGTGGTAGAATTCTTATGAAATGAAAGAGGAGGGTG